>JAIUZE010045588.1:0-148112 GCA_022085475.1 Heliosperma pusillum | reverse complement strand
AAATACTCATTCACATACAATTTGCAATACACACGAAATACACATACTTTACACGGCTATTTATTTTACTTGTGTTGATTTTCCAAAATCGTTTTAAAGCAAACCTTTGAGCAAATATTTATTATTTTTAGAGTTTGTTTTTAAAGAGTTGTGCATCAATTATTATCAATCGCTTGAGTGAAATACGTTATTGGATAATAGTACATCATTATAAGCTTACAATTCTTTAACGGGAATTTGTGTGAGTTATATTGTACTTTCTTATTAGCGTAAAATAGTATAGAGTATTTAGCGATACTCACCTTGAGTTATAATCATAGTGTTGATTATACGAGTGGGTTGGTAATTTTTTTAATCCGTAGAAAGGTACTAAAAATTATTTATCGAGAATAGTGGACGTAGGTTTCAACGTGTGAAACTGAACCACTTCAAAAATCGTGTGCCTCTCTCTTATCTCTTTACTTTTCGTTATTTCGTTATTCGCGCTTACTTTGATTAATTAATTAGTTGATTTTAATTCATAAGATCAAATAATTAATTACATATCATATAAATCAAAAAGTGGGGCTAGTTTTTAATACTCAATTCACCCCCCCTCTTTCGTATTCGATCAATAGACTTTACAATATCGTTGTGCCTAACTCAAAAACTAGGCTTTGTATGTAAAACTGTTTACGTTAAGAAATAGACTTTTTTGTGAAAATTGTCACTTTAGAAAATTTTAGGTGTAAACAGTAAACAAAAATTTTATGATAAATTGTTATTTTAGAAAATTTTACAAGATATGTTTGAACCATATTATAACCAGAGAAATATTAACTTGACCCTCCCGTTAAAACCATTTAATAGGGTTATATATATATTTTAATTTATACATTCACAAAAATTAAGATAACGTAAGAATTAAGATTTGTTGAAAATTTTTAAACTACTATATTATCTTAAAAATAGTAAATTTTATAGTCTCTGCATGTATGTATACTATGCTAAAAATATAATAATTAAAAAAACAATACAAATGCTTTAAAACGAACTCATACATTGATTGCAAAATCTACAGTAAGTGGATTATACATCTGATGTACTACCACAGATAATATAGTTTTTAAGCTTTACAATAAAGTTTTTGAGTTTAGTATTAAAAATTTTGAATTTTACTATAAGTTTTTGAGTTCATTAATTTGAATATTAAGCTCAACAAAATTATAATAAAACTAAAAAAAACATCGCATATAAGATTTAAAATGTAGTTTATAAACTTTAAAAAGCTCGAAAAAAATGCATAAAAACTCAAATTTATACTAGTCTGAGGTTGTACCTCCGATGTATAATCCTTTTTCTCTAAATCTATCTACAGTAGAATTTAAATGACCTCTAAATAATACGTGTATACAATAATTATTTAACCTTTTGGAGCTTACATAGAAATATACAATCTATTCAATAAAAGTAGATTTATCTCACACTCACGGTATATATCCCGATATAAGTATCATACGATTCAATGAGTGTAACTCTCACATATATTTTAATGATCGGAGTTTTTATGTGGTGCTAATTAAACTCAAATAACTTGTGATAATAGAATAACTAATTGGTTTTATACATATCAGTTTCATACGATCCTAGCAAAATTCAAGTATAAATTGAAAATTTTATCTCAAAAAACATAGGAAATACTATCTTTAAACTATAAAATAATTATTTCTTGATTGATACTAATATTAGAATAATGAAAATTAATGTAAAAGTCATTTATTTAATTCTCACATACTTACACTCTAACTATATCATATTATAAACAATATAATAGTGCATACTGCAAAATTTATACTCCAATAAAAATATTTTTATCTAGGAATACAAATATGTAAGTTTCCAAATATACAAAAGATATTATATTTCTTAAAAATCATAATTTTGGCATCTGGTATAGTTTACAAAACATAACTGCCCTAGATTTGTTTGCTACGGGGCAATTTTCTATCAAATAGTGCAAGTGGGACTCCATTTCCCACCCACTTGCACTTGGAGAGAATTGACCCGTCTTAGGCTTCCGACATGGTATATATAACTTCTCCCAAAGTCATTGAACAGTTTAGAAAACCCCAGGAGAGAGTTTGAGTGAGTAATCAGGGAAAAGAAGAGATGGGTGGCAAAAGAAGAGCGAATAAAGGCAAGGGTAATGGAATAATGAAGGTGGGGGATGAAGGTTCGAAAAAGGAGACGGTGACGGAGAAGCAGAAGGAAGAGCAAGTCGCGATAAAGGAGACGGTGACGGTGACGGTGAAGGTGAAGGAGAAGGAGAAGGAAGAGCAAGTCGCGATAAAGGAGAAGGAGAAGGAGAAGGAGAAGGAGAAGGAGAAGGAAGAAGAAGTCGCGATAACGGAGACGGAGGAACAAAACGATATGGTTGATTGTTGCGTTTTCTTGGTTGTTAAACAAGAACCAGCACCTGAAAAGTCGATTTTGACTCAACCCGTTTGTCGTCAAGAAGATTTCCACTATATTGACCTCAACTCCAAATTGATTAACCGTCACTACTTTCCTTCTATAATCAATTGTGTCGGTGTTGGGACCATGTTGTCGTTTCATAACCGCCGTGTCTACATTTTGGGAGACATGAACGAATACCCCCCCGTGGATCCCGCACAATGACCATGTCACCCACAACCACCTCTACGCACACACAGGTGCATCTTACCTGCCTACATTCAAACGTTGGAAGCATCTATAAAAAAGATGGTCAATCCTGCTGTATTATCTGATAATGTGTATTGTTTCGGTTACCCCTGCCTTGGCCTCGAGATTTATAATCCCTATGCAGCTCAGGTTTGGAGTACTTTGCCCTTGCCTAAACATATCTTCTCTCAAAAAGTCTCATTTCCAGTGCTTTCCGATCCTCTAAATAATCGTATTATTCTTCACTTGTTCAATTTGGACTTGCTCTATGCTTTCTATCCTACTTCTGATGAACATGGCGCCGGTCATTGGGAATGTCTGGCCTCCAATTTTAATATATGGTATTCTGCTGTTGCTATTGTAGATAACATCATCCTTTTCCATTCTTACGCATATTTTCCCGATCTTGTTGCCTACGATATCAACACCTCTACCTGGTTGGATATTCAATGGAATTTCAGCAAACTCCATATATATCGTACTACGTTTTATAAAATGTTCACTTTGTCCGATAAGGGGTTGATGTGCTTGGCGAGCCAGGAACTTGGTTCATCTGTTCACTTCCTCAGGTTCAGAGTCAAGCGTGCCGGTGACTCTCAGTTAAAACTCACTGCAATTGATTAATGATTACCAGTCGTACCACCTTCCTTCCGCCACCAGTGTCAGTGATATCATCCTTTTTTAGGTAATCTACTTTTTGTATGTTGAACTGGATATTTGCCTCTTTCATTTATGTTTCTGCACAATTTCATGCAATAAAGCTGATTAACAGCCACCCTTCCGCCACCAATAAAGGCATGAAATAGGAGTTTTAGCCATAAAAGGCCCGTGGATTTGAATCTTTGATACTTACTAATTATTGTTTTTACATCATTTTTTATGTTGACCGATGAGAGCTTGTGTTTCTGAACTTGGGCAGTGCAGATCCTTAAAAACGAACATCTAAACTCTTGAGAACATCTTTAATTAAGGCTGACTTCTGTACGAAACCACTTGGTCTGCAAGCTGGCCAATCTTAACCAGGTCGTCGACAACACTAACGAACTCAGCCACGACCAAACCAGCTACCTAGACGTGACTAACAAACTCAGCCACGACCAAACCAGCCATCTAGACATGACTGATAAAGATTTTATACGTAGTATCTTCTTAGCCAATGTTGTCACTCACTAATACATGCCAAAAATATAACAGACGGTAGTTTTGCAACTTTCGTTCTTTATTCTACTTACATAACATAGGTAGCACCAAAACGGACACCGATACGTGACACGACATCTCATAAAATTTAGGATATGAGACACGTTATTTAAATTTATTAAAATATATATTTTATAATTGTAAGTGTTCGATTTTATTTTTATACAAGTATTTAATATTAAATTTTAATAGGTAAAGTTAAAACTTGGCCTTGAATATAGCTCATTTTTATTTTTCACCAAACCTCATCTTTTAATCGATCTTGTTCGGGAGCTCATTTGTCGTCTAAAGAACATCATTCACCTCAAAATCTCAAATGATGTCCAGTCCAAATAAATGAAGAAAGTTAGACACGGTTTTAGAGGTGTCCTCACACGTTTAGGCGTGTGTTTGATAAGTGTCTGTGTACATATTTCATGGCATTACTCAATTTTTAATTATTAGTTGTACAAATTGATTATTTTCTCAAATCAAGTACAACGTGGTGAAAATTTGGAAATTAACGAGGTGCCACTTTAATTTATAAGCAATACATAAAAGAAAAAATCAATATGTACCGCGCATGCATTGCGCGAGATCTAGACTAATTATGTTTATTAATAATGATCCTTAATAATGTTTACTTAGGGGGCGTTTGGTTCGCCGAAGGGAAAGGGAAATAGTGCAAGTAAGGAAAAGGAAAAGAAAGAAAATGGATTCCCTTTGATGAAAATGCTTGTTTGGTTTGTAAAATTTTATAGATAATGAAAATAACCATATCCACCATCTAAAACAACAACCGCCATCAAACACCATGAAAACCCACAGCCACCACCACCAACATCATGCACTTCAGCCGCCGGTGCCACCATCGTCGTTCCCTCCTCCCACCCACCTACGCCATCCCCTCCTCCCGACCCTAGAACATCATGACCCAACCCTAAAAAACCCCAACCCACTACCGAAATCCCTCCTCTCACCCCTAGTAATAACAGTGAGGTAGTGAAAATAAGGTAACTGCAAATGCAGTGAAAGTAATGGTAGTAATAACAAAAATGGTGAATATGTGCATAATATAGTTGATAAACATGATGTTAAAACATGACATACAAACATACTATATCATAAAGGATAATAGTATCATATGTAAAGAATTTAGACGATAAATGTACGTAGCCTAGACGGAACCGGACACCAAAACTATTACATTGATATAATAAGTCTTTTATAAAGCGATTTCAGACTAATTTATCGATAAGTCTGTATTAAAACGAGTACATAGCTTGAGTTTGTATAACGTCGGAAGATTTAACATAAATTAGTATTGACACATATATCTTCTCAAATTGTCATTTATAAATTGGAATATTGGATGATATCAGGTGATATCATTTTTAACTCGGTCCATTTTGAATCTACCACAAAAATAAGAATTTTATACAGTACATAGTATCTTTGTAGTTCTATCGGACTCAAATCCTGACCGATACCGACAATACAACCCTAAAAACATGCATAAATAAAATCCAAAGGGGCCAACCAAAATGTTGATGTGCACTGAAAAACACACACACACTCAATACACAACTACATAAAGCTTACCACTGTTACAGACAGTAGTAGCTCTTTGAATAAAAACTAGGCACCAATTTTGGAAAAGAAACTATACAAGAGAGTACTATAGATACACATTACACACTGCACAAGATTCAACTGACATACATTTACCAGTTGAGTTCATCAACTTTGAATTGCAGACATTTCAGATATCAGATTTTGTGATTAATAGTAAAGGCAGGTTATTTTACTAGAATTAAATTCATGTAGTTGGTACAGTATTATTTACTGTGTATACACTTGACTTCCAACAACATTTTTTTACATAATATTTGACATAATATATTACTCGGTAGGTATTCTTTAAGAGGGTTATATCTGTCTTAAGATGAAAACAGGTCAAATATGCTCCAACTTACAAATATGGGACATATCTTGTTTTAGTCCCCTAGACATCCTTATTTTGTCTCATTAACTATATTTAACCAGTATTAAGTTTAAGACGGATATTAGAAATGTGATTAGAATTTCAATTCAAGTTTTTGAACAGTAATGAACTTCTTCTTCTTAAAGCAATCAACAGTGTCCTTAAGAGCATTCCTCAGTGGAGTATATTTGATTCCCAAGCTTTCAACTTTTTCCTGAGAAATCTTGCATAGTTCCGCTGGAGGTCTGTCATCACTGGGCCTGAAATTAAGTTTACGGCGTTTTATATAAGAGCGACTGAGAAAGATTACTGAAATCTGTAGAAGACACTTTTTTTATGCAAGTTCCGAAACTAAAATCAGGGTCTCAAAAAATGACAGAGTATACGTACTTGTTAGGGAGTTTAAGATCAGGGTAAAGCTCACGTAAGATCTCGATAATTTCTGAATGATGAGCTATACTTTCACCCATGAGATACCGTCCATGGGCTGAAGGGATCTCAAATGCTTGAATATGTGCCTCGGCCACATCTTTGACATGAACCCAATTGAAGGTTTCATTTAGGTAAGTTTCCGACCCTGAAACATACCGTTTGAGTCAAGACTTCAATCTGAACTGTAAATCTGTAAGTTCATCTAGATTAAACGAATATAAGTGCGTCGTTTTAAGGTTTGTACCATTGACTAAGGCATGGATATAGGTAGAACTGCCATTGAGCGTGTTCTGCAACAAAGGGCCTATGCATACAGTTGGATTTATCGTAACCATGTCGATCTCATTCTCTTTGACAAACTTCCAGGCTGCTTGCTCGGCTAAGGTCTTTGACATCAGATACCACTTCTGTATGCAAACCAAGCACCATATACCACTTCTTAATTTATGAGTAACATTTGATTAATGTACTTTTCAAAGCATTTTTCACTACGAGGCCTCTAAAAATGTCTCTGTATTTTAGATACAGAAGCAAGGCTGCATACATACAACCCTACGTCCCTGTTAAAGTCCGAACTCTAAGTAATTGGGTTAATACTCGTAATTCAGAACAGAGACTGTCAAAATGTGGTGATAGCAAGTGTACAAACCATTGGTGAAAGTTTGCAAATTTCCGGGTCAGACCACCATGTATCATCAACCACCACTTCAGGAGTCTGAGGTCTATCATTAAACACACAAGCAGCTATTGAAGACGTAAAAACAACTCGCTTCACAGTCGGGTGTTTCACACAGGAGGCGAGGACATTCAGTGTTCCGTTCACTGCTGGAGCAATTATCTCCTCCTAATCAAGTAGCAGAAATCATGTTTATAATTCACAGCTTTGATGAAAAGCAAGTGAACGGATATAACGAGAGTTAGCTACCTCAGGATTAGGAGCTGCAATCTTAACCGGAGAAGCGGAATGAAATACACCGACACATCCGTCAATGGAAGCATCAAAGGAACCTTCTTGAGAGAGATTCGCTTCAAAAAGTTTGAGTCTGTCCTTTGCACCATCTAGCTCCAGCAGATGTTCAGTTTTTGAGCAATCTTCTGCACAGTAGGAACAGAGAGAACAGCAGGGTATGGTCATGCAAATATAGACAATATATATCGGATTTCTAATACTCCGTATACAGATAACCTAGGTTCAAATATAAACAACATATTCGTAGAATAAATTAAGCCAGGTTATCAATATACAAACTGATAACATAAGAGCATCCCAATGCGATGTGATGCTCTTATGCGATTGTTTACTGTATTTTTAGTTCGTCCAACACAATGCGATGCTCTTATGCTCTTGTTAACGATATTACGAGTCAACTGATAACATAAGAGCATCTCATTGCGTTCAACGAACTAAAAATACAAACTACGACGTAAAGTACAGAAAAGCCACACTAGAATGAAGAGAAAAGAATAATGATTTAGCGCCACCAGGTTTACATAAATAGCTCTGCAAAGGTGTTATCGTCAAACAAAATATAGGAATGGAAAAGAACAAGTACGTCTACGTACCAAGACTTCGAACTGTGCCATTGACAGTGTAGCCACGGTCGAGCAAGAGCTTGATTATCCAAGAAGCAATGTAACCATTAGCACCAGTCACACACACCTTCTTGCCTTCTCCTCCTCCTCCTTCCACCATTTCTGTTGATTCACTCGATTTTCTTACTTAACGACTTAACGTTACGGTTTTTTATATAGGAAATGGGTGGTTAAGGAATAACTTCCTTTTTGTAGGCTAACATAAGGCAATAATAAGTGAGGGTGAAAAAATAGATGGAATTTATCAATTTAAGCATGAAATAAGAAAAGAAGGCATTAATTACAGTATAGAAGTTATGGGCTCATACATCGCTAGATCTAGTAGAGATATAATGTGATAAATTTTGTCTAAAAGTATAAACCAAACTACTTTAGCTGCGCATTCAAAGGTATTACCTGTTACAACTCAATAAGTTGGTGGTAATTAAAGCTTTGATGTGAACTTGTGAGCACAAGACTGGCATAAAGTACATTACATGAGCACTGTTACTCTTTTCTTAGTCATTTCCGTACGTTTGTTCAAAATTACTCTCGTATAATTTGGACAAACTTGCAGATGTTAACTAGCTTAGTTGGTAAAGTCATGAACGGTGTTTCTCATGACCTGGGTTCAAACCCCGTCAGAACTCAAAATCGCCATTGTGGCTCGCTTTACACCCAAAAAACTTGGACAAACGTATGAAAAAGGCTTGACATTGTTCATCTGGCAACGTTTTACATTCACCCTGTAGTTTTGTATGACGTAAGACCGTTGTAGGCCGAGGTTCATGACACCAACAAATAGAGGTGCATAATCAACTTCTTTCTCTATCAAGAATCAAGTGTGGTCCAAAATACACCATGCTTTTCTTATTTTTATTCTTTTTTTGGTTAAGTGATGCACCAAACACCATGCTTTGGACATTAATAGGCCATCAAAACTACTTTGATAATGATGTGAATTTGTCAAAATGATCAGGTGACTTAAAGGTAAGCAAAGCTTTAAAGATCGGTTAAACGATGGCAACACAGGGATTATCACCATACATTGGTTCATTAAGACCATGCATTTAATATCGAGACTCACAAGTTGGCAAAACCCTTCTCCTTCAAGCTTCCGATAGTCTCCTTGAACCTTATATCGATCAGCGGAATATTGTCTCCTTGGCACACAAGGCTTGTCATCCGCGCATCTGAAATAAGAACTCGGAGGGTCAGAAAATGGAAGCATGGATTAGCAGCGCTGCGCCCCTTTCAGCCAAAATAACCTCAAAATTTTTCAAAGCATTACTCCATAATTAAGTGAATAAAATCTTGCAACATATGACACTGAAAATGAAATGGAAGTTAAAAAGTGATCGTACAACTTTAAGCATTCAGCATTCTGAATTAAACAGGACTGTTAGACACGGATGCAACAATTGCTTATGAGGAGAATATTTCTTAATGTAAAAACGGTCTTACATGTGAAGCCAATCCATAAACCATAAAATTTAATGAGAACTACTTAAGGATTTGACACGTGAAACCATCAAATACAAGACTCGATGTCAAACAAAAGGTTGATATAATCTCCATCTCGGCTAGGTTTGGAACCAAAAAGAGGTTAAACAGCTCGCTTTTTGAAGCAAGCTCACAAAAAACAGTACGAAACATCCTGAATTTCTCATACACAGCACGTAAACTGCCTGAGATTAGATACACCGGTTCCTAAGCCGATTAAAAGCACTGTTTCTTGGCAGTTTGGACAGCTTGATACGAGCATTCTCTCGCATGCTACCTGGAAGATTGGCATCTTTTTACATAGCTTTATACAGATTTTGCTGGCTGCAAGCTGCCTACGGTGGTAATTAAGTATGTTTCACCTACTCCGGTTGAAAAACCTAGACAGCGGGAAGAGAGTCCGACCACTCAGAAATCGCGATTATGAAAAACTTTCTAACAAGGTATATGATTATCAGGTATAGTACTGATACACATACATTTCCTCCGTCACAATTATTTGTTTAACTTTTATTAAAATACCCCTCGCAATGAATACAAAAAACATAAATAAATAAATACGACAGATGGAGTATCAAATACGGAGCCATGAATAATGATTACTGGCCTAATGTGAAGAACAGAAGAAAAACTACTAGAGTACAAAATCTTGTATTAATTTTTTGGCTTAACATGAACTAATGAAGCATGATAATTACCATTGTCACAAACTTTCAGGTTGGTAATTAGTAAACTTTTGTTATTAGAATATACCTTAAACTCTCCCTCCTAAATCTTATCATTTGTCGTAATCACAAGTACTCGTGTAAGACGGCTTACACAAATAAACAAGTACGGGGTATAATACAAAACGAGTTCTTTTATTAATTACTTTTACTATATGTCTATATGACTATATGGGTCATAATTTTCTTGTAACTTGGTTATTCCATTTTACACAATTTTTGTGTATAACCGCCTCACATAAGACTAATTGTTTCGCGATAAAACAACTCAGCATGACAACATCCAAACCACAATCTTACTTTTATTAAAAGAGAAACATTTCAAGCTTTCTCCTTAATCCACGTCATCACTCAACATTTTTCTTTTTGCAAGTTGTTTTAAGTATGTGGGGGGTTTTTGGTGGGACCAGTTTTAATATCATGGAAAATATATACTACATTTATTTAGATAACCATTTATATGTGCCTATTCTTTAAGTTTATTGTCATATCTCCGTAATTTTATAGAAAATTTATTTTAAGTGGTCATTTGCAAAAAAAAAAGAGTAATAAAAAAAACGTCACCGTCTCATAAAAAATAAATCTTAAATTTGTGGTGAGACATAAACTACAACGGAAAAAGAACATCATAGTCATTATCCTTAACAATATAAATATGCTTATAATTACTAAACTTTTGGAAAATATTATTTTGAACCTCATGAATTTATGTTATCAATACAGTAACATGTTCATCGAATCGTGATTTAGGCAATCAAAATATTAACATAATACCAACTCTTATGTAATTCTTAATATAAAATTGACTAATGATTTAGATATTGGACTACAATGAAGAAAAAATAGTTCAAAACTAGAGGGTTTAGTTTTTTTAAAGAAAAATAAAATAATTATGTGTGTTACATGGGTGGTTTCTAAAAGTAATGTATTAAAAAGAAACAAATTCATAGTAAAGACGGGTATATCCGTCTTAATCGCAAGACATACAAAAAAAACATTTGTTTCAACTACTTTTAAAACCGAATTTAGTAGAGAAAAATGACATAAACAATGAAAACAAAATGAAGAAAACAAAAAAAAATTGATACAAAACTATTTCCTTGAAAAAAAATCAAATAGTACATAATAATGAATGTGTCGCTTGATCTACAATAATTAAAAAAATTCAAAGAATTAAATAAAAAATAAGTAAAAATTTACATATATACAGTGGTTAAAATAAAGTTCAAAATAATTAAAATCGAATGTTAGAAATATTTATCCGTCTTAAACTTAACACGAATAGTATCTGTCTTCCATGAGAATTTGTGAGCCTTAATGCTTGAATGTGTTTTGCTTTTGGTGTCAATTTACGAGTCATTCAAAACAGTTTGGACTCATTCACCTATTACAAGTAATGCAATACGGATTATTGGGTTTATTTACGGGTGATTATTTTATATTTCATTCGTCTCATTGTTTTGTAAATTTTTAATTAAAATATTTCTAGGAAAGAATAAAAAAGATATAATAAAATGACATAAGGTTGAGACAAGGGAAGTATAATATAAGTTTAATATAGTAATTTATCTATCATTTAATAGTTAGTCGAGATTGAGTGATTATAATAATCTTTTATATATAACGATCGTGCGTGCTACTTTTATTTTACTGAAATTTCTTCAATATTCAACATTACTAATTCCTTTTTAATTATTACCCCGTATATATTTAAATAGAGTTACATCTTTAGAACATTTTTTTACTCATGTACCTTTTTCAACATTTTACATTTTCATTAAATTTTATCCGATAACTTTAGTAATCAATGAAAAAAGTGTGAGTCTATATAATTCACCTAGAAAAAGCCATGATACTTAGCATATTATCGAGAATATGATATGATTACTGGCACAAGTCCAAGGGTCACAAACAAAAAAAGAAAGTAAAGTTTTTTGATAAAAAAAACATATAATGTTATGTATAGATAAACTATTTAGAATTTATAATATTTTTTTACTCATAATTGTATATTGTATAACTTTATTATTATTATTTTATCTTTATTATATTGTTTTATTGAATGTAAATTAAAAATTCACCTAGAAAAAGCCATGATACTTAGCATATTATCGAGAATATGATATGATTACTGGCACAAGTCCAAGGATCACAAACAAAAAAAGAAAGTAAAGTTTTTTGATAAAAAAAACATATAATGTTATGTATAGATAAACTATTTAGAATTTATAATATTTTTTTACTCATAATTGTATATTGTATAACTTTATTATTATTCTTTTATCTTTATTATATTGTTTTATTGAATGTAAATTAAAAATTTGCTAATATTACTTATAATTTAAAAGGTTTGTTTGATGCAAAACTTAATTATTATTTTATTATAATAAAATTTAATTACATATCCGTGCAATTTTGCACGGGCTTAAAACTAGTAACCGCAAATTAGCAAGAACCCACTTAAAAAGGAACTAATAAATGACTAGATGAACCATAATTTAACAACCAAACAAAAAAGAAACAATATAAAATTGGAAATAGTTACCTCTTGAGGAATTAAACTGGGGTAAAAATAAGGTTGTTGTGGAGGTTGAGATGGAAATAGAGGTTTACTCAGAAGCTTTCCTGCCAGAATTTGGGCGGGTTTGATTGAAGATCTCAATTGTGAGTTATGACTAACGGAAATATGAATTTGTAAAGCCCGTAGTTGTAAACGGGTCAATTGGGTCGAGTTTATAAAAGGTCAAACATGGCATGTCATAAGTCCGATTTTTTTATAATTGTTGGTTTTGAGGAATTGGGATTATTTGAACTAGGTTTGGGCGGGTCTATTTTTGGATCAGTGATTTAAAGTATTTTATTACTCCCTCCGTCTCAGTCAATAGTTTACACTTGCTTTATTTCCCCCTCACAAAATAAAGCAAGTGTAAACATCTCACTGGAACAGAGGGAGTAGTTAATTTGACTAAAAATGTTTTTTTTATATAAAATTTTTGATGTAAATATTACAAAGTATAATTTTAAATAAGTTATTTATAGCCATTTTAGATCAATTTCAGCCATTTCTGATAGGTTATTTTTTGAGTTCGGGAGAGTTAGGGTTCAACAAACCTCGAGCTACGTCGAATCAATTCAGAATTTAGGATACGTTAGATTTTTGCAATATGGGTCAATTTTGGGTATCTTGTAAGGTAAATTGGATATGATTGGTTTTACACGTCCAATGATATTGGGAGTTGACAATTACATCGAGAGACACAAATAATTATTGTTTAAGACACATATATCCGTATTAATCAATAAAACAAATTAAATAGATTATGAGACAAAAACGGACGATGCTTAGAGGACGATAAAATTATAAACTTTTGTCTTATCCACCTATATGAGATAGTATTTGACCCGTTTTACACTTAAAAATGAGAGAAAAGGGCTAGCAGTCTAATACCAATTAAACTAGCAACTAGGTCGGATGCGAGTCGGGTCAATTTCGGGTTAGTTATTGTCAAATTATCTAATAATAGTGATCAATATATGAAACAATAAACATTCAGGTCGGTTCAATTTCCTTTAAGGACAAATTCGGATCTTCAATTCAAGTTTTGATCCGGTATTAATCAAGTCATTCAAGTCGGATAGTTCAGGTCAATTTTATATGGAGCACCAACTTAGTTTTTACAAATTTATTATAATTTCCATAAATTGTTGAGTTTCCTTAATTTGGGATTAGAGTTACAAATTACAATCCAAAAAAAGGTTTGACCCGAAGAGTATAAAAAGACGTTATCACTACTCACTATATATACCGGATCTTCTTCCACTCCTTATGTTTTGTATTTCCCACTCTCTCAGTTTTTCCCTCCCAAAATCCAATTCCCAATTCAATTCAATTCAATATACAAACCCTAATTAACAAATCCTCAATTACTTCATCAATTTCTCCTCCCAATTATTTCAATTTCAAATTCCCAATTTCAATTCCATGGAAACTCTCCAAGACGCGTACCGTGATGACGACGACGACGCACACCAATCCACACCACCTGTTTCCGACCCGAACCCGATTTCAATCCCCAACTCAAACCCTAATCCACCAAATCATGAATCCAACTCGACATCCGACCCAATGTCAGTAGATTCGGCAACATTGGTTACAAATCCAAAACTCGAAATTGATCCGACAGCAGACGGTTTAGGTTTGGGAGATGTTGTTAAGGTTGAATCTTTCGGTTCGGAGATTGCGAAAGACGTTTCGACTGATTCAGTATCCGAAGATGTGAAGAAATTGGAAGATGACGGAAAAACGACGTCGTATAGTCCAGTTTCGATTGCGGAAAACCCTATCACGCCGTCGTCTACGGTGGTTAAGAAATCGTCGAAGAAGAAAAGTCGATACAACAGTGTATGGACGAAGCCAACCTCGAGAAAATGGAAGAAAAGGGCCAAAAATTTTAATGGTAGCAACAATAAAAACAACAATTACAACAATGGGAGCAATCAGACACCCTTAACAATGGAAGGAGCGGTACTGCTTACGCCATTTTCGAGAATACCTGAAAAAAACGAGGATTTCCCGGGTGCAAAAGTCTGTCTTTCGAAGCTGAACAAAGCGGAAAAAGTCGAGTTGAGTGAGGATAAATTGAGTGCTGGGAGCTGTAAGGGGTATAGGATGGTGAGGGCGACACGAGGAGTGATCGAAGGAGCGTGGTTTTTTGAGATAAAGGTAGTACATTTGGGAGAAACGGGGCATACTAGACTCGGGTGGTCGACTGAGAAAGGGGACTTGCAAGCTCCGGTAGGGTATGATGGGTGTAGTTTCGGGTATAGGGATGTTGATGGGAGTAAAGTGCATAAGGCATTGAGGGAGAAGTATGGTGAGGAAGGGTATAAAGAAGGGGATGTTATCGGGTTTTATATTAGTTTACCGGAAGGGAGTAAGTTTGCGCCTAAGGGACCGCCTTTGGTGGTTTATAAGGGACAAAAGTATGTTTGTACTGCTGATTATAAGGAGGAACCCCCCATGTGTGTTCCTGGTGAGTTTAGTTTCGGTTTTTGGTTTTCTTTTGTTGTGTTTTTTTCGTCACCTAGAATTTGTTTGTGTATTGTGTGTATTGTTGTGCTAGGAACTGAGAACAATGATCTGTTTGTCTACGTACTGTGATGGAGTGTTGCAAAACGACTTACTATTCACTAGTGCTTTATATATTGTGAAGTGGCAATCTATAGATGCACTTTTTGACGTAAATTTCATCAATGGCCGTTCCTAAAAAAAGCCTCTTAGTGTTTCTGACACAATGGTAAGACTGCATAAATACTACCCTTGAGCTTAGATTAGAGATATTTAAATAGTGTCATTGCTGCTATGAAACTCTTCAAGCTGGTTTTTCTTTGGATAGATGAGAATGTGGAGTATGTACCTCATGGGTAGGCGGGTAGTGGTCGTAGTTAGTCATTGAATATAATAGGCTGCGTTGATATACTTCTTGGGTTTCAATTGTAAATTGAGGTTGGTTTTTGTATTAATTGTATCTATTTAACTGGTGCAGGAAGTGAAATATCATTCTTCAGAAACGGCATTTGTCTAGGAGTAGCATTCAAGGATCTTCTCGGTGGATGCTACTATCCTGCCGCATCAATGTATACTCTTCCTAATCAACCGAATTGTGTGGTGAAGTTTAACTTTGGTCCTGAATTTGAATGCTTCCCTGCTGACTTTGAATGCCATCCAGTTCCGAGACCCATGAATGAAGCTCCTTACCATGGATCTGACAGTCCAGTTGAGAATGGTGTCGTAGATGAAAACAAACAATGAAATTGTTTCTTTTAGATGTTCTGTTTCTATTTATACGATTCTTGAACCCTTGGATACCTGCCTTTTTGTTTATAGGAAAACGATTATTTCTGTCAATCCTTTCTGTTACAGAGGAAGGCAACATACTAGGAAGTCCAAATGCCTTAGAATATCTTCTTTTCAAACCAATACAGTCAATTTCTTTTCTGTTAACTGAGTTTAAATTTTGGTTGCATTATAGTTTATAGTTCTTTCTTCCGATTATGAGTTATCTGTCATTGAATAAAATATATTCTCTCCAGTATTCCGCTATTTTGTTCCTCTTTTAATGTTTGGTGTGAAGGGAGCCTCAAAAGCGGTTTTGAACAACCCCTGAATGATTTTACTAGCTAGAGTTTTAGCTGACGTGAACGCAAATTGCTATATCTATGTTCATCCGAAGCTTATGCCTGCAATCTGGATAGTGTCAAGTGTCCACTGACGGAATTTGTACTAAGGTCAGTCAAGCTCTTATTATTTTGTCTATTGATTGATTATGCCTTATTGAATCATTAGTCTAGTTGTATATGATCTGAGATGTAGAAAGTGAGCTGCTAACTCTTATGAATGAGTGTTTCAGTCGTAAATGTCTCTTGTATATGAATGTAAGATTTCTTCTGATGTAGTTTTCCTGTATATGGATTTCAGTTTACAAAAAATAATGTAAAAACAGTCGAGGGTAAAAATCTAAAACATTAAATGTAGTTGCAACCGAATACAACAGCAACATGATCAGGTTACTCCAGGCTCCCGCCTAAGACGTGGGGTAAGTGAATTTGGGTTAAATAGTCTTGCCTCATTGCTAGATAACATTATATACAAGAATAGAATCGGATTGTGGCTCCATACTGCAATCAGTCTGTGAGTCAAGTTTTTAAAATTTCATTCGGTTCCAAAGCCAAAGAACAGCAAATCTTTAGCGCCTTCTTTTTTCTCTCATATTTTACTCCTGCATCAACTGCATGCTAACAATTATTGTCAGAATTGGCAAAAACCTGCAGATGTCAGTTAGCTTACTCGGTAAAGATATAAGATATCGATGATCTGACGGTGATACTCATGCAATTGTTCAAGGAAACGCGTCTGATGGGATGCTGTCAGAGATTTGATTTATACACTACTAAAGATGCTCATAAACATTGACATGTACAGAGGTTCTGAAAGGTTTAAGCAAGCCTTCTTTTTTCGTGCTCTTGCAGGACAACAGGAATCAGAAGCCTTGGTTACTTGAATCAAATGCTTGTAAAACTATTAAACATAAAAAGGATTCTTAACTGTGTTATATTATATTAGAAAATTAACAAATAGTACTGTACTAAATACTAATGTTTCAGGCTTGTAAGTTGTAAGGTCCTTGCTTATTTCAGAAATTTTAACATTCAATGAATAAGAAAGGATTTTTTTTTTAAAGATTCCTCGTTTTTTTTTTTGGGTTCAAATAGCGCAATTTATTTCGTGTTATCATATGAAATTTAAAATATTGCGTAAGCATGGAAATTCATCGTTAACTGTCAATGTAATTAAATTTCTCAAGACAGAGAAATCTTGTAAGTATATACTCATACTTGAAGAAAAGAAAAACAAAGTTTTCCTTACAAGGAAGAACAATAGGTTTTTGGCCCAAAACTTGATGCCTAAAATATGCAATAAGACATGTTATAATAATGTAATGTAATGTAATGGTTTACATTACGTGTAATCAAGAGTTAATCCATTCATTCTATGCTTTCTATCATTCTCAATGAATAGTCAATCATCCAAAGGTGTATCTAAAGTCTAAACAGATAAGTTACAACTTGTGAGACTTTCTTCATTATTTTCCACAAGTCAAGCTTTTTAATGACTTGTTACTCTTTTTTTTTTTTTTTTTTTAGGAAACTTTCTTCAATTTAGCTTGAGATCGTTGTACAAGTATGATAAAACGAAATTATTTATACATACAAATACACAATGGTCATGTATATATTATTTAAGTTTCTTAAAAAGTTCCTTATAATTTAAAATAAATTAGCATTATAATTTAAAAAGTCACTCTTAAGCGGTCAAAAATCCATTTTATACCATTTCTTATGTCAAGCAGCCTTATCAAATAATTTGTATATATAATATATTTACTTACTTTAGTATCTAGTTTTAACTCTTTTATAAAACGATTTTTACCTTGAAATTGTATAAAACAAATCACCATATTAGTTTAAAAAGAATCACCCTCGTAAAAATCAATCAGTAACTTATTTTACACAAATTCTTCTATCAAGAGTCTTATCGAATAATATGTGTTATTGCCTCAACTAACCCGTTTTAAGCTTAAGACGAATCGTCTCGTCTTAAATGAGAAGAATTGTTGATTAGCTGCATATAGTTAATATACTCCTTTCCCCCCAAACTTTGTCAATTTCCCCAAGTGTCAACACATTTGGATTTAGCACATTTAATGACATCACCCTCCCTAATTAACTCAATAAACAAATCCTGTCCCTTCACTTTCAAACAAAGACAAAACAACAAAACATAACAAAAAAATACCCATAAAAATCCAAAACCAAAAAAAAAAAAAAATCAAATCTTTTTATCATTTCATCATCTCCCCTCTCTTCAATGGAATTCAACAATCTACCAAAAGACATAATTTTTGACATATTTTCAAGAATCCCATTAAAACCCCTTTACAAATTACGCATTGTTTGTAAGAAATGGCAATTTTATTTAGATTTATGCTCAGAATTCAGGCAATTTTATCATCAAAATCACAAAATAAGTCCAATTTTGTTATTTAAACAACAAAACACTGAAAACCCAACTACTCAATTATCTTCTTATTACATTGATGGCACTCAAATTCATCAATTTTCCACGAATTTTCCACAAAAATTAACTTCAATCCTTGCTTGTAATGGTATTCTTTGCTTAATCTCAGAATCACAAGCTTTACTGTATGACCCAATTATTAGAAGAGTCTCAATTCTTCCAAATTCATCACATTTCAGCTCAACTTTCAGCTGGGCTTTCGGGTTTTCGTCGTCTCGAAACGAATTTAGATTAATTCATTTCTACACAGTTGAGAAATTTGATAATTTTCATTATTGTCAGGTTAAAGAAGTAATGTGTGAGATTATCAGCTGCCCAAGTTCACATCTTGGGTTAGTTTTTGAAAAAGATTGGAAATTTCTTGGGAGATGTCCATTTCATGTATTGGGTAGGAAAGATTATGCTTATGTTGATGAGAAATTTTATTGGTTAATTGGGGAAAAAAAGTTTAATCCAGATTGTATAAAAATAATGTCTTTTAATTTAGAAATTGAGATTTTTGGGATTGTTTGTTTTCCTAGAAGTTACTCTAATAGATCAGTTGAATGCTTAGATTTAGTTGAAATTAAGGGTAAATTGTGTTTAACTGATAGATTACCATGGGATTCAAGTATGAATGTTTGGATGATGATGAAAGAAGAAGAGGGTTTTGCAAATTATTGGGAAATGAAGTATAAAATTGATCTTATGGGTGTTCTTCATCATGATGTGAGGATTTTAGGTTATTTGAGCAATAAGATCAATGATTGTGAAAATGATGGTGAAATTTTGATCAAAATTGGGGAACAAAGTTTTGGATTGTATGAACTTGAAAGTCAATTGTTTAAGGAATTGGGTGGAGGGATTAATAACATTCATGGATGGAATTTGCAATTGATGATTGATAGAAAGATCCTGTTATAAGACGGTTATATCTGTCTTAAACGAGGCGGGTATTTTAAGGTTCATTTTTGGGGAACAAGTTTTGGGTTATATGAAGTTGAAAGCCAATTGTTTTGACAGTTGGGGATGGAATTTAGAACATTCATGGATGGAATCTGCAGTTGATGATTGACAGTAAGTAGGTACAGTCGAGTTGGTCTTTCTTCATACGGTTATACCTGTCATAAGCGAGACATGAATTTTGAGGTTCCAATTTATGGGAGCAAAGTTTTGGGTTGTATGAACTTGAAAGTCAACTGTTAAGAGAATTGGGTGATGGAAATAACAATATTCATGGATGGAACCTGCAATTGATGATTGACAAGAAGCTTCCGTTACGGAGTATACTATAAGTAGAGGTTTACGCGGCTTGAATCCGGACTAAACCGGATTGTATACACAAGATAAGTATGTAGGTTATGTCAGTTGTACTAAGGTTCCATTTTTGGGAAAGATTTTGTTTGTTTGCTGATATTTTAGGAAAAGAAAATAATGTGAGACTGTACCATGTTGTAGGACCATTGTACTTTAGGCTGTACCATGTTTAAAATGGTCTCAATGTTATTACTGTAATAAGTATTTATACTAGTACTACTTTTCACTGAGGTGAAATTTTTTATATTTGTAGTACTATATAATATATATATGTGTATTGATTGTACTTTGAGCAATTGAGTTGAGAATCTGTCAGCAGAACAAGAAGTGAAATTAGTAGGTTTATTTGCAGTTGAATTGGTTTTGTTTGCAGGAAACTTCATTTCGTAAATTGTAATGGATGATTGAAATTCGAAGAGCCTTAGGCTAACAGGTATTTTACAAGCTTAGTCGGAGTTGACCACTCTTTAGTCCTTTGCATCAGAAAAAACAAGTAAAAATCACACACCAAACCAATCTGAAAGGATATTTCACCCGAAAAAAATCCAGTAACAAACTATCGGAACTTTGGAACTTTAAAAAGATGTGTTTAATGCAGGAAGGAGAGAGCCAGAACTGAATTAACAGGACGAAAAATTATAAACGAGTACATAAATCGTCAGCTTAACAAGAAGCCAATTTTTCACTTGATTCGCCAGCTTAAACAGTTCCGTGCTCCAGGTCGACTTAAGGCACTGGTCTTAAGCGCTGAGAGTTCAGACAAGGAGTGAACCTGCATTTTATTACCCAGTCCGTCACCAAGCCAATACTACGATCCATATTCGAATGAAGAAGTTTCCATAGCTGGCCAACTCTCCAAGTTCGTTATGAAGATCCTCCTATCGTGCTTCTTCATGCACTCCTAGTCTCCTATAACGAGTACAATCCAGCCATCAATTGCTGCAGTACATCATTAGTTTTAGTTACTTCTGCACACATAAAATTCAAACAAGGAAAATCAACTGAATTACTGAAACCATTTCAAATCTCAAGTCCCTGGCACACAACGTGAAACGATTGGCAATTTAAGAGGGGAGTGCGGGTTTATAAAAATACGAAGTATACAGTAAACAGGTATAAATGCGACAAAAAAAATCGATGATTAATCTTCCCAACCTTCTGTTCAGTCAGCAACCGAGTTTACTGATACTCTCGGCTCCTAATCTGGCGGTGCATATCAACACTCGCTTATGTGAATTATCTGCCTCAATCGTCTTTCTAAGAACCAAATTCGTTCAACCATGGCATTCAGTCGTGGTATTGGTCGCGAACCACAGACACATTAATCACCCAACACAAGTAGAAAACCAGCTTGTTTTGCATTGTCATACTCTAACCAGCTATATAGATCAAATACTTTGTATCGCTGTAACCGCTACAGGTACGCCACATATGTCTGCATAAAAAAAATATTAGCCAAGTATCGACCACATATAAGTATATAACCCAATATTTCGACGCAACAACACCAATCCAAACCCAAACTGACATGAATATGACATTGGCATGTTCCAAAAATGCAGAGGATATCCAATACCCTGACAACTGAAATCCAGCTAAATATGAAAATTGGATTCTATTTTTCGGATAATGTTAGAAGATAAAATTGAACTCCGTCACTCATTATGTGATAGCATTATTTTAATAACTCGACTTTTAATTTTTTTTATATAAACAAAATACAATTCTAAATGTCATTATGAACACACATGGATAAAATGATCATTTTTCAGTCAATATAATTATTGGATTCTAAATGTCATTTTAATAACTCGACTTTTAATTTCTTGTGTCCTCGGGGGCCGTACTCCTAAGGAACACCGAAAAGAAATATTATAAAGTCTTAGGTGTAAGGAATACGGCTTATGGTACTCGAGGGGCACAAGAATTTTTCAAGTATTATCACCCACCCCCTCTCCTCTCTTCACCATTCTACTTTCCCTCCAACTACAAATTACAAACCCTAAATCCCTCCAATTTTCCAATTCTGATCAAATTCAATGTCAAATTCCACAATTTCTCATCATATTTGGGGATTAATTTTTCTACTATTAGGGTTGATATCATTTCTGGGTTTTCTTTATGCTGCTATCATTTCCAAGCTTCTTCCACCTTCACACAATCCTATTATCTCTGCTATACAATCTGACAGGTATTCATTTTATTAATTCATGTTATATTAACTTTGATCATTCATTTAATTTAATTTAATTTGGTTTAATTGAGCTCGATTAGCTTATAATTATAATTTGTGCTTTGTATAATCGATTGTCACAGCTTTGTTAGGTATTATCAGCGTTTATTTGTTTGTTTTGTTATAATTCGAGAAGGGTAAGGCGTTGTATAGCCGAAATTTCCGAAATGTGCAATCGTCGATTTGATAAGGGTATGGCCGTGTACATTCGAAACATTTCCGATGATGCGGCACTTTTTGTGTTGTTGTTAGTCATTAATTTCGAGGCTATGTTACTTTTACGCTTCACCTTAGTTTCATGTCATGTGTTGTGACACTCCAATATCTAGAGTCTAGACACAACTCGATATTTCGACACTTGGATTAGATGGAAATATAATCTATACAATAAAATAGCCATGTTCAGACTACGGAAATTTAATGCTTACCTGAATGTGTTCATTTATGCTCTTAGGACTTGAAACTGATAGGTATGGAGCATTTTTCTTACAGTGTTAGTTACTTGAAATTTGGTTGATTTTTCGGGATTGATAGGCGATGTCTAGCATTACAAGTATGTAAAAGTTTGTTTAAACGGTAACTAAGAATAACGTTATTGTCGTGGCCTGAATACTATATAATGTAGTTCTGTTAAGTTCCTAGTTTGGAGTTACTTTTGAGCTACACTGTATGATGTAACTGACTTCCATGCTTCTGTATCCGTTGTGCATAATTAACTGAGTGCATCTTCAGGTGTTTTAGCTAAGAATTTCTTGTTTATAGTACTATGACAGTATGGCGTTGTAGAAATTGCTTTTGCAAGTGATGTTCATTGCTCAGCTTTCTTCTCGTTTAGCGCATTTTTCATCCTGAAGCTAGAAAGAGGTTCCTTTTTGTTATAAGCAATTAAGATGTATGATAACAAGTGGAGGTAGATATAAACTCTTGGCAAACTCTCTGCGTTTTCGACTCAGATTCTTCACTTTAGTTTCATGTCAACTGTCCTAATTCCAACACCGAGACACAGCTCAACATTTTAACACTTCATTTTAGACCAAATATAGCCAGATCCACACTGGCAGCTGGATGCCAGCGTTGTTTTGTGGTTCATCTACCAAAAGCTGAGAATAGGCCCTTGCTGAAATTTCAAAAATACTTGTGTAAGGCGGTTTTACAAAAAGTTATCGTGAAATAGGATATTTTAATAACCATTTTTATCGACTAATAGGGTTGTGTTTGGATCCATTTTACAATTATGCTAGTGTATAACCGCCTTATACAAGACTTGTTCCTGAAATTTAGAGAACCTTAACCTTAACGTTACTTGAATGATTTCATTGATGCGTTTAGGACTTAAAACTGGTGGTATGGAGCATCTTTGCTTATAGTGTTAGTTACACTTGGTTGGTTTTACGGACTGATAGGCGATGTCTAGCATTAGAAGTACATAAACGTTTGTTTGAGCAGTAACTAAGAATAATGTTATTGTTTTCTTTTGTAAAATGTATAATCTAGTTATGTTAAGCTCCTTACATGCAGGAGTTTGTTTATTTGGATTTTCTTTTGAGCTATACAGATGGCAGAAATGTATTGACTTCAATGCTCTGTACCTTCAGATTTTGTAAATAAGCATTTCTTGAGTATATATTATAGTACGATGACTGTTTGGCATTGTAGAAATCGCCTTTCCAAGCGATGTTCATTGTAAGGCTTTCTTCTCAGTTAGTACCTTTTCCCTTTCCTGGAGCTAGAAAGAGGTTCATCTTTGTTAAAAGCAATTGCGGAATATAATAATATGCAGGAATAGATATAAACACTTGACAGACTCTCCGAGGACCAAGGTTTTGGCTCAGAATTTTCTTAAATCACAAGGAAGCCCCAAAATTATAATTGGCTTGGGGGATTTAGCCTTCATACTCTGTAGACTATGGGACATGTTACTTCGACTCTTCATGTATGGGTTCATTGTGCCTGTTACTATGAAGCATATAGTAGGATATTCAATCTGTAGACTATGGGACATGTTACTTCGACCCCTCATGTATGGGTTCATTGTGCCTGTTACTATGAAGCATATAGTAGGATATTCAATTATTGTAGTATATTTTCGTGAACATCTATCTATTTAACTTTCAAAGAGTGCACATATTTTAAATTTATAGATGTATGTTAATTTTTAGTCATGTCTCTACACTAGCGTGTTCATTTGATGAAAGATTGAGGCTTGTCTGTGGATACATACCAGTGTCTGACACCTGTACTCGAGTCCAAGTAACATAGCTGCTTGGTCAGATATATCTATGTTTCCTTTGGATTGTCGAGATATGATCTATGATTCTATTCCCTTGGTGTAAACATCCGTTTGTGTTACTCTAAACCAGTGGCTAACATTAGTATGTTAATATTTCTCAATGCAAATTTGTAATTTTTTTAAGTACTGTGTATACTCCATATATAATATCAAATTTATGTGTTTTCTTTCCAGATATTACTGCTTTTTGGTGCCACTATCGCTCCCAATCCTTGTCATTGCTGTCTACTTCCATTGGCTCAGCATGAAACTCTTCAAGCATGCATGAAGCATGATTCAGACTACCTCACATCAATTTAATTCAGTATCGTCTCACACTCTCACTCTCCGTGGACTAAATATGATAGGCTCCAGTTCTTGACAAAAGACTGCAACGACACCCTTATTGGTTCCAGATTCCATTTCTTCGTGCTAACGACCAATTCTAGAGTGATGCATTGTTTTAACGAGATCTAATGATTTCGGCAGGCTGGAAGGAAGCAGAACAGTTGAGGCCCTAATGCCTTTGCCAGGTTAGAAGACGTTTTTTCTTGTTTGTGCCATGTGATTTAGTTAGTATTTGAGCTAGGTGGGACAACAACGGCGATTATCTCTCCCTACTGAGTTTCAACATTGCTGTATCCGTAGGAATCAGCTTCTGACATCTTATTAAAACAAAACAACTTCTGTTATTGACTTGTGTTATTAGCCGATGTAAGTGCTCAGGGGATAGGTAACACAATATTCAGTGATAATGTGAGATAATTGAAATTCCGAATCATGAATTTATTGCTATGATCGGTCTTTTCCATGTTCCGTTAGTTTGAATAACATTTCAGTACACGGAAATAGACGATTCTGAAAGGTTGAGAAGAGAGTCATGGGACCATATCGAAATGATGGAAGTGGTAATGTGAATTTAGTTTCAGGACAATGATATATAACTAACATCATATATGCATTGAAAGTGATATAACTCCTGAATAGTGAATACTAGTACATTCTGTACATGTTCCTCATCCCATTTCATTGCACATCCCTCCTAATGTAATAGCATTACCGTCTCGAAAAGGTAATGTTCCCTCTAACAAAACACCACCAAGAATAGTATTTAGTGACTTTACTCCCTGATGAGTTTCATTGATTATCTAAGATTTACAATCACCTTCACCAGAGCGGTGGAGGGTTAGTAGGGGCTCTCGTTTCTTTGAACATTGAAATATATAATTTTTTTAGTTTTTCCCCCCAAATTCTAGTTTTTTTAAATCTATGTTGTACTGTTTTGCCAATGATATAACACGGATATCTTAAAATGAATAATTAGATATGATGGTACTAAAACTGAGTACCCTTTTATATCGCGCTAATCTAAATATCTAATGGCCTACTTGTAATATTTATCAATCATCGTTGAAATGGTGTGATCCGAGCTTTGACAACCGAGAGCACCCAAATTTAAGCGGGGATTGGTTCACTGGTTAGGCTCTACACGGCCGGTTGGTTCACTTTCAGCTACCAGTCTAAAACAATGAGTTGTATACTTGGAGGAGGTTAGAGCCAATACATGTGGGTGAGTGGGCCAAGAACAAGACATTTCTGTAGTAGTGTTTCTTCATCAAAGATAATTTGGGCCTTTTTAAGTAGGGCCCAAATACCTTACTCATGCTAGTAGATTAAGTAGGAATTGGCCCACACATGTGACCAATATCAGAGGGCTATTTACTAACTAATGCTTTTTTTTTTTTTTTTTTTTTTTTTTTTTTTGTTGACCCTTGGTCATTGTGTGTGTTTTATTTTGATCATTATGTGATGTGATGGGAATGAGGTGGGAACGAGGACAATTCACCAATTTGGGCTTGTGATGATCATCTATTTTGGTTAACAAACACACTTGTATAGGTTGTCTTATAGCATAAGACTGATCACTGATCCGAAAAAAGAATAGTCGAAAGTTTACATTTAATTATATTTATATGTCGGTTTTATTTTGCTAACCAGATATTTTAAGATAAATACTGACATATTTAATTATGTAATCTATCAGAATAACATATTATGTTAACAAAATAAACTAATTTTTTACAAGTTTATTAAATGATTTAGTTAGGCTTTGTGATTTGGGTTAGTCTTTTGCCAAAATTGAGCTTATATGATAATTTGTGTTTGTTTAATCACACTTTTTATCTCCATAGGATGATAAATTGAACTCCAAATTATGTCTTATATTAATAGAGTACTTTCTGAAATCGAAATTTGTATAGTTATAATCATCAATATCCGAATCTTGGAAATTTCGATTTATACTCCTAAATAGGTGATTTTTTCCAACTTCAAAACTTTATACGTGTATTACAATGAATTGACACAGAAGTTTTAAAACTCGTATCCGTTCTGACACCCGAAATGAGGACTAGAGCTTGATATGTAATTAGAATTTACTGACCTGGAAAATTATTGTTGGACATTTACCATTATCCCTAAATAACTTGTTAATAACTAAAATGACTCGACTAAACTGAATTTAATGCTAAGTTTTTACAAAACTGAAATGACCTGACCCGATGTTAGCTCATCTAGCGTTGCCGTATCTACTCTTATGATCTTATCACTCTAAGAATTACATGTAACATCGTCGTTCAACAAAAGATACTCCCTACATTTTTGTGTTTTTCTCTTCCTCTTTGGTTGTATGGTATTCGATGCAGTACTTGAACCATGTTTTATTGCATTTGTATGGTAATTTTTCTTAACATGTTTTATTGCATTTGTATGCTACCAGTAGTTTTTTTTTAATGAAAATACAAGTTTTCAAACGAGTTTTGAATGATAAATATGTGTATCACCTGTTATTACCTGATTCATCCACAGATGGTGAATGAGTGAATAACGGTTGATAAGTTTCAGAAGACGGATTACATGAGATTTTCAATGGTGAACGAGAAACCGATCCATTGACATCCCTATCTATAATAATCTCAAGGACAAGAAACACTTAGTAAAAACATACCGTACTCCGTCCGTCCAGTCAACTTTGACCAAGGCACTCGTAATGCAATAGTGGCATACTTATATATATAGTGTGGGGAGTTTCAATGTCCCTCGTGTTTCATTTTTCTTATTTATCTTTATTTCCCATTTTTTATTGCTTTTTTTATAAACCGTTAGATTGAAATCTCACACATCATCCAACACCAACAGTAGTAATCAACTAATCACTTGGGTTATGTTATTACTTATTATGGTCCATTCTAAAGATATTATTATTAAAATTTATGTTCCCTATTATTTTACTATACGTTCAGTCCAAGTTTTGTCAGATGCTTGCCTCTGCGTCTAGGGTACTGTAATGTATATCTGCACACTCTGGGCTTACTTACCACTATTTTTAATCAGTAGGTCTTGCTTAAGACGGGTCGGATCTTGCAACGGGTATTTTGTGAGAGGAAATGGGTAGAGGGGACAAGGTGGGCACCCCCATGTGCTCTCCACTCACCCTTGATGGGTATTTTGTGAGAGAATATGGTATCCGTCTTAAGCTTAAGACGGATACCTCCGTCTTAAATAAGAATTTGTGATTTTTAATATGCTAAGTTTTGCTTAACACGGATATTATGAGTTTTAAGATGGGTATTACAAGGCTTAAGATTATAACGGATCAAGTAATATTTCCTTCAAATTCTTTAAGATCTTTCACATTTTCTAAAACGACAAATTCACAAAGATCTTCTTCTTTCCTTATGTGTCTATTATTTGTGTTTATAATAAATTGTGACCTCACACTCTCTCTATTACTTTCAATTACATCCATATATCACTATACCACTATATAGAACTTAGAAATAGGAGGGACTAACACATGGTGGAATAAAGACAAAAGTTTTAGTATTTTCAAGACAACAAGTGGGTGATTTGATATGTAATTAACTCATCTTAAGGTTAAGAGGAATAATACCCGTCTTAAATGAGAATTTATATTTTTAACCAATTAACTTACAATTTTTTCGTTTTTATCTCGGTACGGTGTACAAGTATTATAAGGTTGTTATATATTGCGACCCGCCTTTATTCAAGAAGTTGTGTGATTAATAAGACACACTTGGTTCGATAATTGAATCCCCGACTACTTGATCAATTGAGCTCAAATTGAAAGAAACGAAGTAGATACGTGAAGGTGTTAATATATGTTTTGTAAACTAAAAGATATTGGATCTGAAAACCAATTGGTAAATAGGTATTGAGTATTTCGTTGTGAATTTTGGTCTCGGGCCATGTTCTTTAGACTAAAGGTAGCCAAGCTCAATGAAGTGAGTTGAATTGAAGTATGTTAAATAGGGTTGTACTGGACTAAAGTAAGCTGAATTTAGCAGGATATAAGTTGAAATTAAGTGAAATAAACAAGGATCGAGTGCCGTGACAGAGTCTTAATTCTCACTTCTAACTATTAGGAATGAAATAAAGAATATGATATATTAGACGAATGTACCAAAGAATATGATATATTATTATACTACGAGATAAGTTACACAGAGATACGGTATATATTTATAATAACATAGGCTAGCCCTGGATCGAATAATATATGTAACTTATTTTGTAGAGGTATATTATGATAATATATCGTATCCTTTATTTTCATCCTAAGATTCCGATAAGAGCTACTTGGTAGAATTTAGGGGGCGAAAAAAGTCTAGCGAAGGCGAATAACTAATGACATAACGAAAACTTGAATAAAAATGGGAGATGTTTAAGTATAAGTTGTAAATTTTTCCTTTACGGTGCTATCGTCCCTAAACCAGAGCCAGAGTAGGCATGTGTATCAGTGTATTCTATTCGAGTTTCAGCTGAGTCTCATTTAGTTGTGTTTTACTGACTGTGCATTCTTAAATCTTAATGAATAATGAATTGGGTTTGGTGTTTGGCAGTTGCTTTTACTTAATTAAGTTCTGAAATCAATTAATTGGAGGAATTAAACTGAGAATACAAGAATAGTTGACTTGTCTATTTTTGATCAATGTTATTAAGAGTATGCTACTGTTTACTCATCATAATACTGCCACCAGTTTAAGCATTACTTTAATGAGCACGGTCATTACACTTTAAAATAGCAGGATAAAAAAATTAATATTATAATATGTACCTTAAGTGTAAGGAGTACGGTTTTTCCGTGGAAGACAATAATTTTTTCTCCATGAATATTGCCTTTAATTTGTGTATAATTGTCTAAGATAATAATTGTACTGTATGATCATTTTAATTATGTTTTTTTGGACTTACTTTCAACTCTTAGAAAGTTCACTTCAATTTAGGTTTATTATGTTCAGTTCAGTTCAATTTAATTCCACATTATTACTTTTATAATTTTAGTTCATATAAACTCATTTTATTTTAGGTTTATTAAATTTAGTTCAGAGAATTATCTATTTATAAATTGACTTGAATAATCCTTGATCAATGTTCGAGTTGAACCAGGTAAGGGCACCATAATGTTTTCTTTTATAAGGTAAGAAAACTAAATTGATCATCTGGGACATGATCAACCTATCTCGTCCTTTCGAATGACATAGGTAAATTGAAGTCATTGACTTGTAAACCACCTCGAAAGAGTTGAACAAAGGGTACCATAAGACCATCCCCAAGCAGAGGTCGCGACCCGGTTTTATTCTTAATCTCACTTTATTTATCTTGACCTACTTTCACCCTCCCAAGCAGAGGGTCACGACCTAGGTCATCAACCCAATTATTTTTCCACTTCACATCATTCCCAATCATTTCCCACAATCTCTACCCCACTTTTTTTAGTGTTCACCAATAGAAAGTGTACACATAATGGTCACAAATGTGGTCAATTTGGTTCACCAAAGGTCACAAATTGATCTTTTATGACAAATGTCACAAATTAGCAAAATAAGGTCACAACTTAATTTTGCTTAATTAGGTAATTAGCATGACCAAGCAAGGTCATGACCTAACAATTGACTTTGCTTGGGTATGGTCTAATGTTGGCTTGCCAAACAGAAACTTATTCCAATTCTCCGATGGTCTTTAAATATTTCTTCGGTAGCAAGGTCGGTCGCAGCTCAACACGATGTTCTCGAGTTGACGGGAATATACTCTCAACAGGTAAACTTACGCACAACTCTACTAAGTACTCCGTGTACGATTATTGATATTTAACTAGTTGTAATAATTATGTAAAACTCATATGAAAACACATAATACTCCGTATATGATTTATGTTGAAACAAATTGATAAGAGTGGAGGACAAAGGCATGAGGGCATGAGGTGAATAGGTGCATGGTAAAATATGGCAAAGGCAACGAAAATAGTGGTAATAAGTTAGTAGCAGCCGTGCAGCAAAGAGAGTACAATAATTGAGCAAAGAGAGAAAAGTAGACTAATCTACATTTTTAACACTCAAAATTCTGAATCAATCTGCTCCCTTACCTTGAGTCACTCCCACCCACTCACTCACTCTTTTAATCTTACTTTCTCCCTTTCTTTTCAAGGACACACCCATGACCCATGCCCTACCTCTAACTCCCTCGTGCCCCGAGTACCGATTCTTATTACCGATTCTTGAATGAGAATTTGTCTTCCAATTGCTATACTTGTTGCATTGATCTCATTGAGAACTTAAAGTGATATGTACTCATCGCCTACCAACAACATTATATTGTAACTCAATGAAATCGAACCCCTAAGATTGGAAAATGAACTCTTTATTATTGTGGTCAACCCTTATTGGTTGAATTGTGAATTACTCCGTAGTATATGTATCTTGCTATTAGAATCAAGGGTCAATCATGAGAGGTTTGGAGCTAAGATATTAGACTAACTTACCAAAGTCTTAACAATAGTAGAAAAATCATACCTCAAATCCTGAATAATAGAGTCTCTCATGTCAGTTTTTCATTAACTTTTATTATTTTTCTATTGTTCAGACTCACCCTAGACTTATCTTAAACTCTTTACATTATCAGCTAGACCCAACTAAGACTCTATTTTTTCAATTTACTAAAGAAAAATGTTGGGTTTAAAGAAAAAAAACATAATAAATATGACAAATGAGATCATTTAATTGGATATCTTCCCAACAAGGTCCCACAAGAGTCTTAAGTTGATTCTTGAATTTCCAAGACTCAACTTAAGACTTTGTTTAGACTTAAGTAGATTATTGGGAGTCTTGAGTGGGTCTTATCTCAAGACTCATGTGAGTCTTATCTCAAGACTCATGTGAGTCTTATCTCAAGACTCATATGACTCACCAATAATCTTACTCTTAAAGCATCTCCAATGATAAGCTAGTTGATACTAACTTACCATTGCCACATAATATTTGTAAGGTAGGACAACTTTAAGCTACAATTTACCTCAATGGTTTAGCCAACATACAACTAGCTCAATTGGACCAACATAACACATTTATCTTTTATTTATTCAATTTTTAAATTTCCAACATAAAATTAAAACTTTTTTAATTATATTATTACTTCCTATTGGTCAAAATTTTAGTGGATCATTTGGAGCAAAGCTAGTCTACATGGATTACTCTAATGGTTGAGCTACTAAATTGCAATTTTATAAACGATTTTCTTTTAAATAATAGGAAAAATAATAGTAAAACCATTTGAGATGGTATTAGTGTATCCAACTCTGGTTATTTGTTTATTTTTATTATATTTAGGTGTATATTTAAGGTACCTATCTAATGTAGAATAAAATGTAAATAAAGAATTGACAAAAAATTGAAAAATAGATAAAAGAGAAAGCAAAAGTCTTCTCGTTTTCCAGTGTTTACAAACGAAAAGACTAGTTTTTTACTCTACCAAGGCCGTAATTGCAGATTTGCAGGAAGCATTACTGTCAAAAGTTAATTTCCCATCATACAATAATTCCCATATTTTTTTTATTATTAGTACTTTTGAGGACTCTACCAATAAAAGATTAGTAAAAAAATCTCTATTAAAGAGGAGGAAAGAGAAAAATCATACTTCCTCCGTTTCATTTGATTCTTTACGTTTGCTTTATACACGTACATTAATGCACGTTTTCGTTTGTTCATATCTTTTTTTACATATTATTAAAAAATATAAAAGTTTGATATTCATAATGCACTCGGTAAAACGTATTAAACAATATCTCGCATGACTATCTTTTATGTTATATATTAGAAGTTTTATTAAAAATTCTCATCACTTGTGACTATTGCCCAAAAAGCAAACGTAAATAATCAAATGGAACGGAGGAAGTATCAATTTTTTAAGATTTACATACTTATTTACTCTTATTATCATAATTTTACCATTTTTATCTTTACAAACTTACCTCTTTCCTACAACCAATTAACTAAGAAATTAGCAACTAAAAAAATCCGTTCTACAAACTCGTTATATAACATCGCCGTACACAACTCCGTATTTTTATTTACCTTCATCATTATTTTTATAAACTTCTTCACAAATACTTTTATACGACGATCGTACATGCGACTAGTAGAAAGTAAGCATTTTTGGTTAATTGATGATAACTTTTTATGACTAAAGAATGACCATTACCGACCAGAAAATGATAAATTTTTGCAAAAAAAATTAAAAGACAGTCACACAAAAGAGCGAAACTTGTTTATTTCTTATATACGAAGTAATACGGTATTATTAATTTATTACTACTATTATACTTGTATGAGTATAAAAATTGTTAATTTATATTTACCCTTATCATAAATTTACCATTTTTATCTAACAAACTTACCCCTTTATTAAGCATTTAACTTACCCACAACCTCCATAAATTCAAACCCACTTCATTTCCCTCATCTTTCTCCCTTCTTCTCCTTCCACTGCACATTCCCTAGAAAAACCCTCCATTTCCCCCCCAAAAAAGCTCCATTTTCTCCCAAAAATGGAGTCATATGAAGCATCAAGAACAGTATTCACAAGAGTGCAAACCCTAGATCCAGAAAATGCATCAAAAATCATGGGTTATATACTTTTACATCATGGTGAAAAAGATATGATACATTTAGCATATGGACCTGAAACACTCATACTTTCCTTAGTTTCTAGAGCAAAAACTGAGTTAGGACTTTCATCAAACACTTCATCTGCATCACTAATTTCCCCTATTTCTAACCCTATTGCTATTTCTAGACCTAACCCACTTTCTATCCCTCTTTCTATTCCTAGATTATCACCTTCTTCTCCTTCAATTTGGTCTCCTAATCATTTTTCATTAAGCCCTAATCATCATATTAATAGCCCTAATCTCTCTTATGCTGCTGCTGTTTCTGCTAATCATACTGATAATCTTAATTACTTGGATGATGGCCATTTTTTTACTGACCCACTAAATTTACCCAGTAAAAATGGTGAATTTACTGACCCAAATGATGATTCTATGATTTACCCATCTTCAATTTGGGACAATAATAATAATAATAGTAATAATAACAATATTATTAGTGGTGAAAATAATGGGGGTAATAATTATTTACATAGAAGAAGTTCATCTTTTAATGATAGTTTATTATCATATTATGGTACTGATGAATCAACATGTGGGTTTGGGTTTAAACCATGTTTGTATTATGCAAGAGGTTTTTGTAAAAATGGAAGTTCTTGTAAGTTTGTTCATGGTGTTGGTGATGATACTTATGATGCTGCTGCTGATGCTTTTGAACAATGTCAAGAAGATATTTTTAGGTCTAAACTTGCTCATCAACATAGATTGGCTGCTCAATTCATGGCTAATGGTGTTAATCTTCCTTATAACAAGTTGAATTTCCTCCATTCTGAGGCTCAAAGGTACTTCCTTTGTTATTTTCTCGGGTTTTTTATGAGACGATTTTATGATAAGCTTATTAGTTAATAGTTTAAGATTGTATTATTTAAGTATTTTATGCTTTGCATTATGGGTAATTAATTGTTCTCTAATTATTATTATTAATTCCTTGTAAAATAGTTACTCTTTGTTGTGTTTTTATGAGACGGTTTCATGATAAGCTTATATTAGTATAAGACTGTATTATCCAAGTGTTTTATGTTTAGCATTATGGGTGATAGTTCTCGAGTTTTGTATGAGACGGTTTTATGATAAGATTATCGGGTTTTCATTTCATTATAAGACCGTCTTATCCAACCGTGTAGTGTTTTGTATTATGTTTATAACAACACAAATTGAATTTCCCTATTTTGATTGAGTTTTGTATGAGACAGTATTATGATAAGCTTCGTACAATAAGACCGTATTATGATTATTCAAGTGTTTTATGTTTTGTATTATGTGTAATAGTAGGAAAGTGATGTTCTTTATTACATTTTGTAAACAATAATGTATACATTGTGATGATGTGTGACATTGATGTGTTTAATGGAGACATTTATAATGACATTGTGTAGATCAGCGGCCGCATTGATGATGAGTGAAGATATTCACAAGTTGAACCGTTTAAGAATGGCAAGAAATGAGTTTGCTGGGATGGATTGTAATCCTAGTTCGAGACAGATTTACTTGACTTTTCCAGCTGATAGTTCTTTCAAAGAAGAAGATGTTTCTAATTATTTCAAGTATACTAAATTTTCTCCTAAATTTTTCTTCCTTTTTATGTTAATTTCGGTGATTTATGTTCATAACAACGTGATTGATAAGTGGTATGTTTCTTTTTCTGTGATAATAGTAAATTCGGACCGGTTCAAGATGTTAGGATTCCTTATCAACAGAAGAGAATGTTTGGTTTTGTTACATTTGTCTTTCCTGAGACCGTGAAGATCATCTTAGCCAAAGGAAATCCTCACTTTGTTTGCGACTCGCGTGTTCTTGTCAAGCCCTACAAGGAAAAGGGCAAACTTCCCGACAAGTAATTTGGTTTCCTAACCTTAATCCTCAATTAATTGCATCAACTAGTCTTCTGTTAGGCGGTTTTATGTTCATTTGGTATAATACGTATCCAACTACCTAGAATATGGCCCATCGGTGTTATAAAGTATTCTGAATTATCAAAATGATCCGTTTATACTACGTAAAACCGCCTTAAACAAGTAGTTGTGTAACAGTAGGTCTTGCTTGCGACGGATCGGATCTTGCGACGGGTATTTTGTGAGAGGAAATGGGTAGAGGGGACAAGGTGGGCACCCCCCATGTGCTTCTCTACTCACCCTTATGGGTATTTTGTGAGAGAATATGGTATCCGTTTTAAGCTTGCGACGGATAGTGTCCGTCACAAATGAGAATTTGTGGTTGTGTAATTATATTAATTAAAGGTGTATTCTTAGAAATTGAGCTAGTATAATCTAATTTGATAAAATTGTGCTGTAGGAAGCAACACTTGCATCAACTTGAGAGGGGAGATTTTTCTTGTTCTAGCCCATCTGGACATGACTGTAGGGAACCATATGATTTCCAGCCTGGTAAGTACTATGTAATAATAATGTGCATAAAATTGCAATTGTTGTTTTACATTTAATAAACTATAGTACATTGTCTATGATTAAATGATAAAGCCAAAATTTTATGTTGAAGGGTGTTATTTATTTTCCGAAATAGGTGGAAGAGTTATGTACAGCACCCAAGAGATGTTACTGAGGAAGAAATTGGAGGAGCAAGCTGATTTCCAGCATGCCCTCGAACTCCAAGAAAGGAGGCTGATGAATTTACAACTCTTGGACTTGAAGAATCACCAACACCATGGTTCCATCGGGTCTTCTACTCCGCCTCCAAATTTGTCGAGCCAAGTGTCTAATGGGTTCAGCCTAGATTTATCTGAAGGTTTGATTATTTATTTTATTTTTTTGAGTTCTTCATTGAAAATGTTGTTTTTAGATTTTTTTTTTTTGATAATTAGTGAATATGTTTTGTGAATGATTTAGAAAACAAAGAGAGCTCAAATGGGGCAGATGAGGATCTTACAGCTGAGGGAGTCAATATTGGCCTGAATGACAGCAATGAAAATGTTCCAAAAAAGGAGGGTGATTCCCCCAACCGTGATGAAAATGATTTCTTTGAAAGGTATAAGATTTTGTATTTTTCAGTAAATCCACTAGGTAGTCTATATTTAGCGAATAATTTATTGTCATTATCGTGTGACACTTATGTCTCTAATTAAATGTTTACTCGTAAGTAGATCGTAAACTACATTACAGTAGTTGGGAAAATAATATCCGTTTGTTCAAAATATTTACGTAAAATGCCTTTACGTATAGAGGGAGCATTCGCATTCTCTCATACCATAATTATGTAAGTACTAATTTGTTGGCATTCTCATGCAATGCAGCTTGGACCACGTCCTTCCGGAAAACCTATTTGCATCTCCAACAAAATCGTCTTCCGACATCAAACCAGTTTCTTTTTCTCCAGCAGAACCCGACAACAGCGCTTCGTTGACCGAGTCACTGCCAGCCACGTCGTCCCTTACCAAGACTCCTCTTAAATCTTGTTTTTTCGAAACACCTAGGTCTTTACACTTCTCATAATACCATCTTACTTTTCTAGTACCAATAATAAGTGTCCCACCTTAACTTATAATGTCCTAAATCTCCCTCGAATTATTTGATTCAGGATTTCTAATGGTCATGGAGCTCTCGGAATGTAGCTCTTGTCACAGCATATGGGGGATATTCAGCTTGTTTGGTAAATACTCCATATCTATCTATATACGCTCATCTACTTTAACCTTTATAGTACGGAGTAGTAACTAGTAAGTATATAGTAAGTCTCGTGTAAGACGGTTTGGTTAACAAAATCGGTTGAACCAAATACTATGTCTGGATTTGGAGGAGCTGCATGTTGCATGGCAGAATGTCACGTGAATTACTGTACAATTTTCAACTGCTCTCACTCAGTGATCATGATTTATGTTTTTTCTTACACATGCAGAAATTTTGACTACCGAAAATCCAAGGAGAAAAGAGGAGAGATCCCCTAAAAAGCTGTACATTCAAAAATCTCAACAAATACCATATCATATCCAAAGTTAGGAAGGTTTTTCTCAGAGATTATTAGCATCTTTATCATCATCATCATCATCATGAAAAAAATACATATAAGTCTTCATTTCTCTTTTTTTTTTATATATATTTTCTTATTATAACAAGAATAGATATGCATACGTAGAGGTACGGTTAGACAGAAAAGAGAGGTCTTCCCATGACTTTGTATCCTCTCTTTAGGTGTGTACTGCTACTTGGACCACACAAAAGGATAAGAACTCATTACTAGTACTCAGTATTTTACTATATGATCTACTAATTGAAACAAAAAAGGCTAAGTTTTTATTAAGCTTTATCAAACATATTAATGATATCGGTGAAAATATTCTACTTTCCGTCTCATTTCCTCCATTCAGTACTTTATTTTATCATGTTTTTTTAGCCGTAGTTACGTTAGTCGCATGCTCACATGACATCCTCGTATTTTGTACAGTTTTTCTGTAAGACGGTCTTATATATGTGACATACGGTCTTTTATGTGAGACGGAGATTATGTTATTACTAATCCCTCTGTGTACTATATGTGGGAGGAATGAGCATGTGTGTAAGTGTAACCACTATACTGATCTAGTGACCCAGAAAAGGTAAAGAGTGATTCAAGTGGAGCAAAAAAGCTGTGTTTTTTAATAAGCTTTATTTTCTTTTTCTTTTACTGCTCTTTTTGTTAGCATATTATTATTCTCATTAGTGTCACCCTGTCAACCACTTCAACTAGGAGAACCAATAAGAATTTGCAGAAAGGATTAGCGAAAAGTCGAGATTTTTAGTAAAAATTACTTATAAAATGTAAAAAAAAATATACTTTATGATAAAATTATAGGTGGATTATTAGGGTATGTGTATAAATAATAAAGTAGAAGTGTTTTTGTAAACACAAATGGGAAACTTTGGGAGGTCTGTTTTGTCTTATTTTGTGGTTTGTTTTAGGTGGAAATGAAGGGAGTAGGGCCATATTGTCACATGGGCGCTTACACATTTTCATGAATAGTGTGTGTGTGTGTGTATTGCAGACTTGCAGTGCATAAAAGGGTGTTAATCACTCACCACACTCCTTTCACTTTCAAAAGTTTTTAACCGCATTCATTCTTAATACAGTATATTAGTACTACTACTCTTTCTCCCAATCAATACTACTCCCATATACTCCCTCTACCCCTCTCTACTCTTTCGTTTTCATACGTTTGTTCAAAATCCGTTTCACGTATCTTGAACAAATGCATGGAAATAATTCGAACGTAACGAGTATTTGACATCGAATAGTAGTTTTGTCCCAAATTGGGTTGGTAGCAACTAGTAACGTTTTTTTAGCATGTCCTTTTTAAAAAGGAAACCCGTTGTATAACATGCTAAACTTTCTTTTGATGTTACTTTAACGTACTATATATCGTAAGGGTACACATTAGAAAATCCGATAGCAGTAAACCATCCCAAGGAAGAGTTTATAATAAAGGTTTAGGGGTTTGGTTTGCTTGTATTTTTGTTCTTGTATGGGTAATGATGCTCTTTCTTCCTTGTGTCATGGTGTTTTGTTGTTATTGAGTTACTCCGTATTAATTTAATTACTAGGAGGAGTTTAATACAAGTGGTTGGTATATAGTATATACTTGTATATTCCAAATTTCCAAGTCATGCTCTTTTTTATTAGTGTGGGTGTAATTAAATATGAACCCCATGAAGCTCATAAATCTATATCTGGGTATGATTCAAAGAGAGTTTGTATTGACATAATGATGTTGGTTTTGGCGAGATTAGTCACTTTCTTAAATGTGTTTTATCTGCCCCAGGAACTTAAAGCTCTGTCTTTTTTTTTTTCCATGCTCTTGTTTCTAAGGCCATTAATGATCTCTTACCCTTTCAAGGTTCTCTCTAGATTATATAATTTTTGCCCAAGATTGTTAGTTTGATGATCAAGATTGTTAGATTGTAAGTAGGTTGCTTGGTTTGTAAGATCTTCGTACCTGTTATTTTGATTGCATTTTGAAGCGATATTGCCAATTTGCCATTACGTGCTATATAACCGTTTCCGTCAACACCGTGACCAACTGAGACTTGACATTATGTCAACTAACTTAGTGGGTAAATTCATAAGAGGTGATGTTTATAACGCTGGTTCAAATCCCGCAACATTAAATTCTCCCGTGTGGATACCAAAAAGAAAAATAATATTATGATAGGTTCATTATGTTCGTTCAGCAAAGCGACAATTTATGATTCAATACTCTTTAATTCCGTATTATGTTTTTTTTTTCTTCATTTTTTTGGGTGTAAATTAGTAAAATTACTAGAGTATTGGTAGTTTGATTGTGAATGATGGAAGTATGGAAGGTTGAGGAAGGTGTTAATTGTGAGTTGTGAGAGCTCATTGGATTCCTCTTAAAGTGTGGGATCTTAAATCGCTTTCATATCTACTTTTGTGATTCTGAGTCCTTTGATATAATTCTCAACTCTTTGTAAAAGTTGTGTTATTTGTTTTTTTATTTCTTGTATGTGAAGCTTTTTTCTAGTCCACATTTCACAATTGCGAACGTATTTGTCTTCATTTCTATATCCCCATCAGTCCATCATCTTCAAACAAGCTCAGCCAACCCCTCACTGTTTCCTTTTTATTGACACAATTTGTATGTCATCTATACTATCAATGTCGTAATATAGATGGTTCGAATCTAATTCAGGATTAGATCGGATGGTTGTAACTTGTAAATATACTTGAATAAGAAAAAGTAAATGATTAAAAAGAGATAAATGATCAAATATGGATGTATTAAAGAGGAAATGGAGAGAAAGAAATGGAGAGGATTAGATAGGTGTAAACTCGGCCTAGACCTTTTTCTTTTAGACAGATTCAAAGTTTTGTTTGTTTTAATTTGGTTTTTTCAACTAACTTGAGTCCTAACGAACATGATCGTAGTCTTGTCGCCAAATATAGTTGAAGTTGATGCCGATAGAGCAAAGATGAAAATTTAGCACTCGGTAACTTAAAGTTCGATATGCATCACTATGGGAGGGACCTAACTCGTTCTCTTTTTTAATTACTCTTTGTCATTATCGTCAGAGTGGTTGCTCCGGTTAATACTAGTACTGTACAAGATGAGAATTTAACCCTGAAAATTTTAAGTTCGGCTCAACTCAGCTCATTTTTGAAAATTGAAGTTCAAAAGAGCAAAGGCTAACTAATTTTGTTCATAATTATATCATTATGTGCGTGCACGAGTTAATAAGAAAAATACTTTTGTCCTTTAGGCGGTTCGTCCTCCTTATACCTAAAGGACTAAAAGCAAATATTATATAATGCCCTAGGTGTACAGAGTACGACCCTCCCGAAGAACACACTAATTTTGTGTAATAATAGTGTACTCTCTCTTGTCCCTATCAATTGTTGTCATTTTATTTTGTCGCAAAGATTAAAGAAAGAGTGAGAAACTATTTGTAGTTCTACATAGTGAATGGCATGTGAACAATAATTTCATGGGCTGATCAAATTACTTATTGAAAACTTTGATGATACTCCGTAATACTCCAAATGACAACAGTTCACTGAAACACCCTAAAAAAGAATAGAACGACAATTAAGCGGGGATTGAAGGAATACATGAGAAATTGACAAGCATAACCGAGAGAAACAAAGATAAATAAAATAAGAAATATAAAAATGTAAAGTGTATGGGAGAATGGGTCCAATGTCCTGGTATTCCTGGCGGTCAATGCCGTGCGTTAAACCAGAGGACACTCCTACTTAACTTACTTACTTACTTCCTTACTCACTAGTGACTAGTGACTAGTGACTAGTGATGAGCCATTAACTGCAAAGCTGACATGCTTGGCTCTACTTCATTTCTCCTCGTGGTCCCTCTCTTTGGCTCTCTCTTGTTTCTTGTCCCGACTCATAACTCGTCACAAAAATTCATATGAGACCGTTTATATACCATTTGTTTTATGTCCCAAGGTACTTAAAATGTTTTTATCATGACCTGAACGGGTAGTGTTTGCAAGATTGTTTCATACAAGACGTACTTAAATATAGATATCGGTTGATAAGACCAGTAGTCTAGTGACTACCAAACCGTTTAAGCGGGTTAAATAGATGCCATTTGGTAGCACAAATTGTCTAGGAACAGCCACAAAGTTTGACTGTACTATCATCATGTGGTAGTACTTTGAGCCGTTTTAGCGATAAATTAGTTATGTTTATTTTAACAAAGACTAACTGCCACAAATTCTTGGAGAATATATGTTTTAAACTTAGAACGGTCAAATAACATACACAAGACAACAAAAGAATGCCTATATATTAGCAAAAACTTGTCCTATTTGGCAAATGAGATGTACTGTTATTTGGTACTTCCTCCGTTCCATTTGATTGTATACGTTTGCTTTTTGGTCACTATTCATAAGTGAGAAGAATCTTTAATAAAACTTCCAATATATAACATAAAAGATAGTCATGTTAGATTTTGTTTCAATTGTCTTACCGAGAACAATATTAATATCAAATTTTTATAATTTTTAGTAATATATAACTAAAAATATAAATAAAACAAAATGAGCATCGCCATACGTGATAAAGCAAACGTATACAACCAAATGGAACGGAGGAAGTACTTTTTAACTTATAACAGATACATCACCTGTCTTAAGAGGGACTAATTGACTAACTGAAACGCAATACTCCGTATATAACATAAAGTCTCTCATTTTTAATTCATAATAATAACGGAAAAAAACACAAATCCTATAGTTAGTAACTTAGTATATGGATCAAATGGGCCTACACCAGCTGGTTTTGAATGAGCACCACTTGAGAAAAGAGGAGGCAACTTATTAAAGCCGCTTATAATCATAGGACGTAGCACGTAGACACATACAAAGGGTGATTAAGTAGTAATAATAATGCTTTAAGTAATTTTGATAGGCTCATGCAATTATAGTATAATATACTCCCTCCTAGTTTGATTGTTCTTCCCTCTTTCCTATTTGAGCTTAGTTTGGTGTTCTTCCCTTTTTCCTTATTTGGAAGCTTTTGTGTGGTCTAAATTCAATTGCATGTGGGGTAGTGTGTTTTGTGTGGTCCAAATTCACTTCCTTAATCTTTGTGCACAAAAGAAAAGGGAAGAACAAGTAAACTAGGAGGGAGTATTATATATTTGATCAATAATTATGATCACAACTTTATTAATATGAATCAAAGTGGTTTGAGTGTAATAAAGTGTGGGTGTGCCTCAAAACGTTGTAATGACAACGAATTGAGAGGTCCCGGGTTCGACTCCCTACACGGAAGTGCTGCAGTTATTACCTGCCATTAAGTGTAACCTTGATAACTTACCTGATCCTCAATTTTGCAGAATGTTCAGGTGTTTCCTTGGTGACCGAATAAAAAAAACTTTGCTAATATGCTTTTCTCTTTGAAAGTCATGATATGATATGATATCCAACCTGGTTATTACTATATGGTCCCACTTTTCTTATTTTGTAATGATTTTTTGTCCATTTTTTTCCCTATAAAGAGTTATAAAGAGTGATTATGATGTAGGTGTTTGGATTTCTAAAGTTAGTAATGTTTTTAATCATGCTTTTTAGCTTTGATAATCTTCTTAACTTTTTGGTTTTTAAATTTTGTCTTGTAGATTTCAATTTATAGAGGGATAAGTGGATAGTCCACTTCATTACTCATAATCCCTCTACCTCAATTATTTATTTTTTCCTTTTATTGTGAAAGTTATTTTAATTAAATACAAATAAATGATCGAGACGATAGATTATATTAAAAGTTTAAAATTCTAAAATCTCATATTCTCACCTCTTTACAGATAATAATATGACTTATTTGTTATGTCCTATTTTTTTTATGCAAAATATAGTGAACTTGCAATTTAATATAGTTGAGTTATTTATTTATTTATTTTAATTTCATGTTGTCATTACTACCCCGTCCGTCCTGGTCAATTATTATCATTTGTCTTTTAGACACTATTCATTAGTGGAGATAATCTTTAAAATAATTTCTATTGTATAACATAAAATATAGTCATGTGCAATCTTGTTTTATTCGTCTTAATGAGTATGGAGTACATTAAGAATATCAAAGTCTTATAATTTTTACGAATACGTGAGTAAAGATATTAACGAAATAAAATGAATAATTACAAACATGAAAAGATAAAGGATAACAATTAACTGGGACATAAGGATATCTGATGTATGTTGCTTAAATCAACATTAGTTGCTTATGAGACTATGAGAGCTCTCAAATTAGGTTCAGGTGTTCAACCTAAGTTTAAATTTGAGCTTTGAGCCGAACAGTGATAGCCAAAGCCCAAATTATTGATTAAAGGTTACAAGGTTAATTCATTTAGCACTTATGCTTGAATTGTTGCTTGATTAATTAGCAAAATATTAAAACTCATACGATTACTTTCTATCCTATATACAAAGCAGGGAAACAAAATTACAAGTCGCTCAATATAGAAGTAAAATTATTCATGAGTCGTCCCGTCCATTGAATCCGGTTCATCAAACAAACAACATAAGCGGACATAGACAAGACATTCTTATAAAATACAAAACACGTTCCACCTACCCAAGCCCGCTAATTCGCTTGTTCATAGGCATAGCATTTGAGTCCAAGTCATGTTCGGCCAAAACCCGCATTTATCCGAAATCTAACTGCACTACATCAACTAACATGTAACAAATTAACAACCCATTAGTATAAATACAGTGAAATCAAACAAGAACATTCCCGCCAAAATCAAATGAGTTACTTTTACACTGAAAAGCTTTGCATTTCTCTGTTGCAAAATTGCAAAAACTTGAAACAAATCAAACAAATTCAATCGATTATTTTCACATCTGGGTTCTTAACGAACCCTCTAATTTCCGGTAAATTTATCTTAAATTGCGCGATTTCAGTCCCAAATTCGGTTAATTATGCTTATAAATTTCTCTCATATGTTCAATTTCCTGATACATTTATGTATAATGCCGTCATTAGAGGTTTTTCCGAGTCAAATACCCCGAAAGATTCGATCTTTACATTCATTGAAATGCGTAGGAAGTCAATTTTTCCTGATAGTTTTTCTTTCGCTTTTGCGAGCAAAGGCGTGGCTAATTTGAGGGATTCAGGAGTTGGATTTCAGGTTCATTGTCAAGCATTGGTCTTTGGGTTTAATACCCATCTTTTTGTTGGGACAACATTGACTAGTATGTATGGTGAGTGTGGGGTAATTGAGTATGCAAGGAAGGTGTTTGATGAAATGTCGGAGAGAAATGTAATCGCTTGGAATGCGTTGTTGACGGCTTGTTTTCGGTGTGGGGATTTGAGGTATGGAGAGGAAGTGTTTAATCAAATGCCGGTTTGGGATTCTACGTCGTGGAATGTGATGTTGGTTAAGTACGTCAAGGCGGGTGAGATTGAATTCGCGAAGGGGTTCTTTGAGAAGATTCCTGTTAAGGATGACGTGTCATGGAGTACAATGATTCATGGGTTTGTACAAAATGGGGATTTTGAAGAGGCATTTAGGTTTTTTAGGGATATGAGGAATTTGTGTTTTGTTCCGAATGAGGTGAGCTTGATGAGTGTTTTATCTGCATGTGCTCAAGCTGGGGCGTTTGAGAGTAGTAGAATTTTGCATGGTTTTTTGGAGAAGGCTGGGTTTTCTGGGATAGTTTCTGTGAGTAACGCGCTTCTTGATGCGTACGCAAAATGTGGAAACATCAATATGGCTAAATTAGTGTTCAGTAGTTTGCCTGAGAAGACTTGCATAATTTCTTGGACCTCAATGATCGCAGGCCTTGCCACAAATGGATACAGTGAGGAGGCCATTAATCTTTTCGTTGAGATGGAAAAATGCGGAGTACTTCCCGATGAAGCCACATTTGTTTCTGTTCTTTATTCTTGTAGTCATGCAGGTCTTGTTCAACAAGGAGGTGAGTATTTTCACAAGATGAAAGATGTTTATGGTTTAGAGCCGTCGATTGAGCACTACGGATGCATGGTTGATCTTTATGGAAGAGCTGGTTTACTTCAGAAAGCATATGATTTTATACGACAATTGACTTTGAAAGATTGTGTGTCTCTGTGGAGGATTCTTCTAGGTGCTTGCAGTATACATGGTAATATTGAAATGGCAGAGGAACTAAAATTCAGGATTTCTGAACTTGAACCTCAAGATTTTGGAGATCACGTATTGTTATCAAATATTTACGCGACTAAGGGAAAATGGAAAGACGCAGCTGCTATGAGAAGATCAATGAGTAGTTTGGGGATCAAGAAAAAGCCCGGTTGGAGTACCATTGAGGTTGGCAAGACAATGTATACTTTTTTAGCTGGTGGTGAGCGGGAAGAGATAAGTCAACTAGCTTATCAAAAGCTTAAGGAAATAATGCTTAGGATTAAGGTTGAAGGTGGTTATGTTCCACAGACCGACAATGTTTTATATGATGTGGGAGATGAGGAAAAGGAGTATGCGTTGTCTAGACATAGTGAGAAACTTGCGGTGGCTTTTGGCATGCTTAGATTGTCCGAAGGAAGTGTTATAAGGGTAGTCAAGAATTTGAGGATTTGTAGTGATTGCCATACAGTAATGAAATTAATCTCGAAGATCTATTCCTTAGAAATCTTAATCAGAGATAGAAGCCGATTTCACACTTTCAATGGCGGTGTATGTACTTGTCGAGATTACTGGTGATTATTTGTTATCAAATGGAAAGAAATTGTGGAGGTGAGCCTCATTTCTGTCATCTATTGTTGTTATTTCCAGTGCCAGCTATATTATCTCAAGTACTGAAATATGGTCTGAACAGTTTAATAGGACATAATTCATGTGAAACAAAATGTTAATTATTTGTACGGTTTCAGGCTATCTTATCACAATCAATATGTAGACCTCAACTCTGGTTTTGCAAGAATCAAGAATCTAACCCGGATCAAACCCATACACTTGTTTACGGAATGAGAATCCTATCATTATTTATTCACACAGACCAACTTTATATTTCTTGTTGTCACTGAAAATAGATACAATATCTCTGAAAAGGCATCAAAGCTTTATTACATAAGATATGTTACACAAGTAGTGAAGTAGCTTTGCCTGTTTTAATTAGAAAATCCCCCGTCTATATTCGAAGATTCTTGACTGTTCTGTATAACCGAGTTAAAAATGAGTTGGTATTTTGGTTGTTTATTAGGACTAAACAACCCAAAGTGCTGCTCTACACCGGCAGCCTTGAGATTTTCATCAAACATGGCGAACAGATATGTTTCAATTGCCTGTCCACGTTTCCTTGGGGTTCCTGTCTTCACATGGCTAATCAAATTCTTATAGTAAGTCCCAGCGTTAGCAGTTGTTGCGGCATTTCCACCAGCAGATGGCCATCCACTTTCTGATACGACAATCACCATCTGTGGGGCTCCTGCCCTTGCCAGGGCAGCATAGACTGTATCAACCAAAGCGTCAAACAGATTCTGATACTGTAACCCATTGTTGGGATCTGTAACAACAGTACCCGGGGATGTGAAAAGGGCATAGTTCAGATTAATGCTCGGGGTACCTATGAAGGAGAAATACGGGTATATATTAACCAATAATGGTGATCCGTTATTTCTGAGGAAATTTATAATTGGATTCATGTAATTTGAATTGGCAAAAACGCCATTGGATGGTGGGAATGAGTTGGCAATGAAGCCCGAGTCAATTACAGTTGAAACTTTGATCTTTCCTGCCAGGTTAGCAGACTGCAGGGCCCTCTGAATGTTCTGCATTGCTGGAAGGACAGACCTTGCTTCAGAGTCTGAAGGCTGAATCTCATTTCCTACTGCAATGTACCGAAAGTTGACATTAGAAGCGTATGGTACCACATTGCTTTGCACCCAGCGGCTTGCAGCTGAAGCATCAGACCCAATTGAGTTGAGGTTGTTTCTAGGGACATCAAGAATGAGACCTATGCCTGATCCTCTAAGAGACTGAAGGGCATTTTGTGCGGGGTCGTAAAGTCTCATCCTTGATATTCCTCTTGATTTGAACAGATTTATTACGTCTTGCTCTGATGGCAAGTTGTTCCCGTTCCTTCCGTAACATACTCCGATTTGTGCCTCTGCATCACATCAGGCAAAATATTGTAAGTTTAACTCCTTTAATCTTCACCTTTTCTTGTATGTATATTTTTTTAAGGGTCCAAGATTTAAAATAATATGAACTTTTGCCCAAGATTGAATTTAACATTTTCAATCATTCCCCCAGAGATCGTTTCAGTTGGTTAAAACACTAAATAATAATAACTCATTAGTCACTTGATATTATGTCTTACAGACGGTCACCCTGGTATAGAAGGTGGCTATGTTGTTGTAGGCTATTTCATTTGGTCAACCCACTGTGCATCGTTATCCTTAAAAAATCTCAATCTTATTGCATGATTTACCATCCGTGAAGGATTTATGTCTTGATAAACAAAATTTGTATGTAACAATCATTAACTCGAAAAGTTCATCCTTACAATTAGCGGAATACCTGGCTTGAGCTGAAAATGATGTAGTAGGCCCTAGATAGTATGCTTAATGATAATACAACATTAATGCACAAACATCACTTAATTATGCTTTGATAGTAATGATATTTTGCTAAGTAATTAGCGGAATACCTGTTATTTGAAGACTCTGCATAAGCAAAGCACCAAGCAGCAAAGTAACAACAAACGATGGTTTGGTCAACAATGTCATTAGGTAATAAGAGAAGGACATATCTTGAATATATACTTGAAAGCATAGCCTGTTTATATATACAAAAAAAACATGAGGTTGATGCTTGCACGTTTTAGAGTTGAAAATTCTACTCCGTACATTCTTGTGGAATGATTTCTTTATTGTTTTGAGGAACTGGTTACTGGCTGCTTGACTTAGTAATTCTAGAATTATTTGGCTTCTAAAGCTTATCTCTTCTTATTAATTACATTACTTTTATGTATATTTGAAAAACAATACTACTGCTTTTTGGCTTATGATATGATGAAGTGTATTTGTCACACACTCGCACCCTACTCTGAGAATTAAATGTCGGTCAAGACTTACGAGTGCACAAAGTTATATAGAGTCGGAGACACATAGCTGCTAAGTAGGTAATATCGTGTATGGGACAAACAATTTTGCTGAACGCACGCTGGAGGGGAGGGACCCTTGTTTGAATTTATAGACCTATAATCTTGATTCTGGAAGTCTGAGTAGGCACTTTTTTCTTTTAAAAGACGCATTACTTTATTACTTTGACCTTTGACCTTTGAGACCTGGTTGTTAGGCATTGGAGCACTTTAAAATTTGGACGAATTGCAGTCTTCATTACCAAAATAAATTCTTTTTCTCTTAAAAAAAATGGATAAGTAGACTCGATAGTGATAACCATTGAATATGGCCTCTTACACACAACGCATAATTGAGAACTATGTTACTTCAACACTTTACTGTGGTTGCGTGTCGCATGTCCGACGCTTTGACTTTCAATCGCGACACGACATCGACACTTCATTTTAGTCGAATAACTTGAAATCTTTTCACACAAAAGCCGTGGTTGACACTTAGCACCATGTCGCGTCAGATCCTAGCGGCTATTCATAATAACATAGTTTGACATTCAGTATAACACCAGGGAATGAAGTATTTATTAAGTACTTCGTATAATTATCATTGTTGTAAAGTTTTACGGAGTAATATCATACATGTTCCTTTCTTCAATTTTTCATTCATAGAATCAGCTAAAGTTGAGTTGGCCGTACTTTGGTTGCTGGGCTGGGGTGAAAAGCCCAAAATGCTGCTCACTGGGGGCACCTGGTTTGTTATTTTCATTAAGTAATAAGTAATAAGCGCCAAGCATGTTTTAGAGCTGAAAAGTCTACGTTATTGTTGAATGATTTCTTTATTGTTTTGAGAAATTGGATGCTTGACTTATTGCTTGACTAAGAATTCTAGGATTTTTTTTTCTACTTCTTGTCTTCTTAATTACGTTATTCTACTGACTTAGTTACATATACTGTATTCCAGTGTCGGATTTTCCAAATTTATGAAAAATAATAATGCTTGTTGGCTTATAATGAGGTGTATTGTCAGTTGTCACACCCTACTATGAGAATTGAGCGTTGGACATGGGTGTGCGAAATTATATCAAGAGCCTGAATAACTTAGCTGTTAAGTAGGTAATATCGTGTCATTTTATGGCGTTTATATCGTTTGCTAGTTATGTACGGAGTATATACTACGAGGACAAGAATTTTTTGTATGAGAAAAACAATTATGCTGAAAGCATATTGGTAGTAATTAAACTAATTTTTACTAATATGCCTTGCTCTTAAGGAAGTCAACTAATGGGACTAATACGTTCTTTCGTAATCAAGACCATTGTTTGAATTTCTAGTAGGCACAGTACTAAAGTACTAGTATGACTTTTCAGCCCTGGTTTGTTAGGCTGTGGAGCACTTTGGAAAATCCTTCGTTGCTGTGGAGTATGGACTAATTGTAGTTTTTATTTGACAACTTCTCGACTCTTAAGATAATTAAGGACTTGATAAGTAGACTTGATAGCAATTACCCATTGAACATGGCCTGTCTGCACACAAAAATGCATGCACAGTCGCACACGCAATGCATTATTGAGATCTATGTTATTTCGACACTCTACTTTGGTTACGTGTTGCATGTCAGACACTTCGGCTTTCTAACACTACAAGACACCCCGACACTTCATTTTAGTCCAATAACACGATTTTTTGTTCTTTACAAATTAGCTGTGTTCGACATTCAACCGGTGTCACGTCAGACACTTGAAGCCAAGCCGATCTGTCGATGTAGCGTAGATTGAGATTCAGTATAGCACCAGGGAAAAAAAGTGTTTAATTAAGTATTCCGTATGGCTTTTATCGTTGTAAGTTTATAATACATTGAATGATACATATTACTAATATTATTATTTGGCTTATAGATTCAACTGAAGTTGAATTGACCATAATGCCATACTTAGGTTGCTGGACTGGGTTGAAAATCCCAAAATGCTTTTCAGTGGGGTCACCTGGTTTCTTATCCTCATCAAACATTTCAAACAAGTAGGTCTCAATCCCTTGCCCTGGTTTCAGTGGAGTCTCCTGCTTCACATGACCAATCAGGTTCTTGTAGTAGGTCCTAGCGTTATCTACAGTTGCGGCATTTCCACCCGCTGATGGCCATCCGGTCTCAGACACTACGATCACAGTGTTAGGTGCACCAGCCTTTGCTAGGGAAGGTAAGTTGTAATGCCATTGGATTTGTACAACTTCACCACACCTTGCTTGGAAGGTAAGTTGTCCCCTGACCCTCCATAGCATACTCCAATCTGTGCCTCTATTATCATATGATTAAGATTTAGGACAGCTTGCAAAGCTTTGTTCGTTGTACTTTCAAATATAAGTTTCTCAGCATTTATGTGTTATATAATTGATTGAAAGCTAAAAGATATTTAGCATCTGTTAACCCCCTAATTACAAATTTAACTACCCGGTTATTAGGATATATGTGTCCATTCTCATTATAGTACTATCACAAGTTTGTTCAATTTTGAAGACACGACTTCATATAATGCGAGATCAACTCATTTGTCTAACCCTGCTTATTAAACCGTTAACTTGAACATAACTACCCTACTAATTTTCGCATAGGCCAGTATTGTGATAATATTATTCAGTAGACCTTTTAGGAGAATTATGTTAAATATAGATATGAACCTGTAACCAAATTCTTTTAGCTATGCCTCTTACATGGCCACTTTCACCCTTAATGCAATCAATATCAAAGAGACAAAATGACAGTAATCGACTGAGATATACCTGCTGAATGCAGGGCGAGAAGTAACAGGGCTATGAACTGCAGCAGCGTGATGGAGACCATGAGGCTTCTGCTAGGAATCGTCATTAGAAAATTTGAGCTTGTACGTTTCTTTGACGTGTTTGATTGTTTGAAGTTCATATTCATACAATCATACCGCTGTTTCTTATATAGAGAGGGTAGTGAAGTAGTGAACCATGTTCAGACAGTAGCAAAGATTACCAACATTTGTTGCCTGGTCAAGAAGTCTATCTCTGTGGAATTAATGAATTCTTCGACATTAATGACAGGTTAAGCAACAAGCCAATGACTGTCACATTATTCAACTGATTGTACCTAATTAGTTGGAACTAGATAATGTCCATTGAAACATTTCCACATTGCGATGCTGTGGAAAATTGGAAATTGCTGTTATTTCTATACTAACTTATTGAAAAAGAAATCCTATAGAATAATCTAACTCAGCTGGATCCGATCATGAAGTGTATTGCTTTCAAGTTGATGTTTTTATCTGCGCACACCTTCAATGTTAATCATGAACTTGGGAATCACGTCAAGGAAGGTTTTGTTACTGTTCGTTTTCAGTTGAGCTAAAGAATTTTGTTTATTTGATTTCACGATATGATAAACTACGTCTAAAAGGCTCTTAAACCCCATCATGATTGCTCTACACGAATTAGTTGGTTAATTTGTTACCTCAAGGTATTAAAGATTCCGAAATGCTGCTCAGTGGCATCCCCTGGCTTCTGTTTTGCATAAACATGGGAAAAAGGAGCACTTGGCTCGATCTGGGTTTCAGTGGAGTCCCAATCTTGGCATGACCGATCATGTTCTTGTAGTATGTCCCGGCCTGACCCATTGACGAGCTATCACCCCCAGCAAACGGCCACCCTATCTCAGAGGTGATTACCTGGGTGTTTGGTGCACCCCGCCTAGCTAATGCCGCGTGCACTGAACCCACCAGCACATCAGAAATATTCTGGTATTGTAGCCCTCGAGAAGGTGTTTGTTAGTTCACTCATGCCGATTGCTGTGGTCACCTTAATTTGGCTTGCTAGGCTATTGAACTGATTTAAGGGCATTAAGAGCATTTGACATGGCTGGTCCCGTGTATTGTTTTATGTTTTGAGGGACTTCGTTTCCTACAGCGAGGTAGGCAATGCATTCTGCATGCTGGGGAACGTATTGTGGGATCCATTGGACTGTTAATGACGGGTTTTGATCAAAGTTATGGATTTGGTCATTTGGGACGTCTAGCAATAGAGTGACACTTGAACCGCGTATTGCTTGGAGAGTTTCTGGATCAAGAGAGTAGACTCTCATCCATCGTATGCTGTCGGATCGATAGAGATTCACCACTTGTTGCGGAAAATGTAAGTTGTTTCCATTTTGTCCATAAGTTACCCCGATTTGTGCTTCTACATTGTGTTGTGATAGTTAGTACAAGATAAGTGCTACATGTGAAGTTATAAGTATTTGTTTATTTTTGGAAGATAAGTGCTATATGTGTTTCCATTTTATCCATAAGTTACTCTTAATTTTGGAAGTATGATTTGACCTGTTCTAATAGACGTCTTACTATATTACTATGACCTTTCAGTCCTGGTTGTTAGACTTTTGATCACTTTGGAATATGGACGATTTGGTCTTCATTAAATGGTAACTTCTTTGACTCTTAAAGAAACTTAATAAGCACACTCGATAGTTGATAGTGATGATGACCCATTGGACACGGCTTGTTACACATTATTGAGATCTATGTTATTTCAACACTGTACTTTGGTTGCATGTCGCATGTCCGACACTCCATCTTTCTAATACGACACGACATGTCGGCACTTCATTTTAGCCGAATAACTTGATATATTTTCACACAATAGCCGTTGTTGACACTTGACACCATGTCGCGTTAGACCCTAGCAGCCAAGTTAGAGTAACATAGATTAAAATTCAGTATAACACCAGGAAAATAAGTGCTTTATTAAGTACTCCGTATAAGTTTCGTCGTCGCTGTAAATTTGTATGGAGTAATACATTATATCATACATGTTCCGTTCTTACATATTTACTTTATAGAATCAACTAAAGTTGAGTTGGCCGTACTTTGGTTGCTGGGCTGGGGTGAATATCCCAAAATGCTGCTCAGTGGGGGCACCTTGTTTGTTATCCTCATCAAACATCTCAAACAAGTAGGTCTCAAGCCCTTGCCCTGGTTTCAGTGGAGTCCCCTTACTCACATGACCAATCAGGTTCTTATAGTAGGTCCCAGCGTTATCTACAGTCGCGACATCTCCACCCGCTGATGGCCACCCGCTCTCAGACACCACGATCACGGTGTTAGGTGCACCGGCCTTTGCTAGAGATGCATACACTGTATCCACTAATGCATCAAACAAGTTTTGGTACTGTAACCCATTGTTACTGTCAGTAACTACAGTCCCTGGGGAAGTAAATAATGCATAGTTTAAGCTGATACTTTGCTCATTTCCTATGTAGGAAAAATAAGGGTAAACGTTGAGTAAAAGAGGGGATCCGTTGCTAGTAAGGAAGTTGATTATTGGGGTAATGTATGATGTGTCACTAAACACGCCATTAGATGGTGGGAATGTGTTTGTGATTAAGGACGAGTCTATGGCGGTAGAGACCTTAATTTTACCCCCAGCATTGACTGAATTCAACGCGTTAAGGATATTCTGCATTGCTGGTAGGACCTGAGAGGCCTCGGCATCTGATGGGTGAACTTCGTTCCCTACTGCAATGTAGCGAATAAAGGACGCGTAGGGTACTACGTTTGTGTTTACCCATTGCATTGCTGATGAAGGATCTGAGCCCACAGATTGAAGGCTGTCATTTGGAACACCTAGGATGATGTTTATGCCTGCTCCTTGGAGCGCTTGAAGCACAGGTTGATCAGGATTGTAGAGTCTCATAGCTTTAATGCCATTGGATTTGTACAAGTTCACCACATCTTGCTTGGAAGGTAAATTGTCACCTGACCCTCCATAGCATACTCCAATTTGTGCCTCTGCGAGTCATTATCATGTGATTAGGATTTAGGACAGCTTGCGAAGCTTTGCTGTACGTTTTCAAATATAAGTTTTTCAGAATTTACGTGTTGCGAGTATACGTTACTGATAATTGATTGAAAGCTAGAAAATATTTCGCATATGAAAAGTACAACTTCATATTCATATAATGTGAGACCTACTCATATAACGTGACAGTAATCAATCCTGATATACCTGTTGAATGCAGGGCGAGGAGTAACAGGGCCATGAACAGCAGCGGCGTGATGGAGACCATGAGGCTTCTGTTAGGAATCTTCATTGCAAATTTGAGCTTGTAAGTTTCTTTGACGTGTTTGATTGTTTGAAGTTCATATTTATACCCGCTGTTCTTATATAGAGAGGTTAGTGAAGAAGTGAACCATGTTCAGACAGTAGAGAAATTTCAAAGATTACCAACATTAGTTGCCTGGTCAAGAATGCTATCTCTGTGGAATTTAATGAATTCTTCCACATTAATAGTCAAGTTAAGCTACAAGCCAATTGACTGTCACATTTTCAACAAATTTTGCCTAATTAATTTGGAACTAGTTAAGTTTATTGAAATGAGTCCATATTGGATGCTTTCTGGAAATCTGGAATTTCCAGTTGTTTCTATACCAAGCATGATTAACGCTAATCAAAATCGGATTCCTGTAGATTGTAGAATAATCTAACTCAGCTGGATCCTGTATTCCCATCCTGTAATATTGCTTTTAATTGATTTTTTTTTATCTATGCACACCTTGGATGTTAAGCATGAACTTGGGAATTACATCAAGGAAGATTTTGTTGTTGTTCGTTTTTAAATGAGCTAAAACTTAATTGTTTATTATTTGGGTTCGATTTATGATAGACTACGTCTAACATGCTCTTAAAACCCGTCAGGATTCCCTCTTCAAGAATTAGTTGGTTTTTGTCGCAATCTCCGATTAAGGTTGAAGGGGAAATTCCAAATTATCAATCTTTCTCATTGGATAGGAAACATTAGGTATAACACGAAATCAAGGTCGAGATATTGCATGTTTGCATCATACTTCTTTGTAATGATTTTGAACGTTACTGTGTTTACATTCAATGGATACGAATGTGATATGTTTACAAGTAGCAGTTTATGAGCAACTATAGATGGAACTTTAGGCATTGTTTAGATAAAATATCAGCAAATGAGGGGATGGACGAGACGAAGGGAAGAGAAGGCTAGTAGAGTAAAGATGATTTCTCTTCAAATATATTTTATGTTAGGAGGACATAGATTTTCCTTGAGAGAGCGGAAATCGGAAATAGAAGGTTAGAACGCTCAAATTCTCTTACGCTTTGTTTTCCTCGTGAATGTCGTACTGATAGATAGATGATCATCGATCTTCTTTGTATTATTTCTGTATATACTTTCTTGTTTTTGTTTGTATATATATCTGTATCTTCTGTAATTATGTATCTGGTTTTACTCATCTTAATTATCGGCCCTAATTTTTTTAAGGATCATCTTAGCTATTGTACATTTGTACCTATAACATAATCAATTAATGATCGAGACTAGTATAATTGTATTAATACAACAAACAAGATTTAATCGACCGTTTAGTATCATGATGTTACGTACAAAACCCGTATCCATTCGAAACCTCTGTGGAGGCTGTGGAACTTGGATAATACTTCATAATCCTCATAAATTACAACAGGAAACTTAGACCTGATTATTTGATTGATACACTTGATATAATATTTATAATATCAATATGCTTAGTATTTAGTAATTGTGCATTTTACTTGTGATAGCAACCGATCTAAGAGTTGAGGTTGAGGCCGGGGTATTTGGGCGTCCCATTAGTATTGAAGACTCCGAAATGCTGTTCAGTGGCATCCCCTTTCTTCTGATTCTCATCAAACGCGGAATGCAGGATTACGAGGCTCTGCCTGGGGTTCCGTGGAGTTCCGTATTTGGCGTGATGGACCATGCCATTATAGTAGCTTGAGGCTTGAGGCACTGAAGAGCTATCACCCCCGGCTGACGGCCACCCCGTCTCGGACACCATAACCCCTGTGTGGGGGCCGTTGGACGCACCCTGCCTAGCTAAGGCTGCGTAGACTGAATCCACTAGTGCGTCATAAAGATTTTGGTATTGTAGCCCGTTGTTAGGGTCAATGAGCACGGTTCCAGGAGACGTAAACAATGCGTAATCTTGAGAAATTTTTGCCTTATTGTCTATGTAAGCGAAGTAAGGGTAAACATTAAGCATCAAAGGTGAACCATTTTGTTGTAGGAAATTTACTATTGGGCCCATGAAGGGTAAGTCTGCGAATTGACCGTTTGAAGGAGGGTAAGTGTTTGTTAGTTCGCTCATCCCGATTGCTGTGGTGACCTTAATATGACTTGTTACGCTACTGAACGACCTAAGAGCATTTAGGGCATTTGACATGGCTGGTCCGACGTATTGTTTTGTGTTTTGAGGAACCTCGTTTCCTACCAGTAGGTAGGCAATGCATTCTGCGTATGGGACAACGTTTTGTTGAACCCATTGGACTGCTAGTGACGGGTTTTGAGCGAAGTTTTGGACCTGGTCGTTTGGGACGTCTAGAAGTAGAGTCACGCCTGAACCACGTATTGCTTGGAGAGTCGCTGGATCTGGAAAGTAGATTCTCATCCACCGTATGCCGTTGGCTTGGTAGATTTTCACCACTTGTTGCGGCGACGGTAAGTTGTTTCCTTCCTGTCCATAAGTTAGTCCAATTTGTGCTTCTGCAATGAGTTGTGATGATAGTTAGTACAAAGTCTTGAGAAAACTAAACAAGATATACAAGTGCTAAATGTCAAGTTATGAATATTTGTTTTTTTCACCTAGAATTGTTGTTCACTACTCTATAATGGTTAACTGATAACTTAATTGCCAAGTTAACTGATACTATATATGTTGACAAATTCTTGTTTCAGACGGACCGATACGTTGAAATAAAGATGAGCTAAATGTCATCATTTTACGATAAAATGTAACTATTTCCCAATAAAATATTTCTATCACTTTTTGTTTTTGTTAAAAAGTGACTAATTTAGTGACATTTTCTTGTTTTAAAATAAGACGGTTTTAAGAGAGACCTGCTACCGCGATATCACATTTCAGACGACCTATTTCATCAGCCTTAAGACATGCTTATGTTAGATGTTAGAGGATATTAGGAGATTACGGTATATGATATTATACCGATATCATAATAATATATTAGTGTTATGGAAAATATATTAGGTTGATAATATTAGAAGATCATAGGTAGTACTATATATATATATGGTGCTATTGTAATAACAAGGAACAACCTAATCAATAATACAATTCCCTTATCAATTCTCGTCTCTCAATTCCTAATATGGTATCAGAGCCTCTATCTTGAGGACTCTAAATCGCTTCCGCTTTCTTGCCGGTGGGCAAAATTTATGGCGCTCACCGGCGGGATTATTGATATTAATCATCCTCAATATATTTTAGCCAATAACATCAAACAAAAAAAAATCCAAAAAGAAGTTGTCTGAATAATGTATTCCTTTGAGCAAGAGAGACGTGATCTTGTGTCAAAACAAATCCAAAAATAAAGAAATAATTTCTTCCTTTTCCTTTGTAATTTGATTAATCGTCTTTTACTTTGTTCAAGGTGGTACTTAAATTGATTTATTTGGAGTTCGAAAAGCTTAACGTTCTCCGAATCTCGAAACTTACGGATAATTTTCCGTTTTACCGAAATTTGTTAGGTTCGATTAGGGTTCCTACAAATTACTTCTCACTAGACAAGTTCGAAAAGCTCAACGTTCTTGTTCGAAGGGATTTTTCTAGAGAGTCTTATACTCGTTTATTTTACCAACCTTGCGAAGACAAAGAAAATCAATGAAGATGAAGAAGATGAAAATCGAAGATTGTTATTTTATATTTTGTGCAAACTCATGGAAATTTTAGCAAATTACCATGAGTTTGAGGGGGGATGTTAGAGGATATTAGGAGATTATGGAGTTACCATTTATAAATGGTCACACATCTGACCATAAAAGTAGTCACATAAGTTCATCTTAATGTTTCAGAAGGAATAAGACGTTTAAAGTGAGACGTACTTATTAGCTACAGGTAATCGAAAATGTGACAATTGGTTTCACTAATTAATAAATTTATACCAAATTAATGAGAAGAATTGACTTAACCTGTTGGCATAACACTAAACAGTAGCAATGCCATAAGTAGTAGTGATAGTGTGACATTTGTTTTCTGAACCTTACTATTTCCGGTAGCCATGCTTAAATTTGGGGAAAACATATATATTAATAATATCTGAATGTTTTTGAGTTTCTTACAAAATACTTAAAAGTTTATTGTGATATTCTCTAGCCTTACAAGATCTATTTATATAGGAATTTTTGGTGACTAATAATAGTGTGTTATTGTCTTCTACTCTTCTCTGAGGTGATGAATATTTAAAAGTGAGAAAAGTCGGAAACTTCAAGTGTCCCATTAAAGTTGGCAGTGTCCCGCCATTGACTGACTTATAAATTATACAAGTAGGGGTGTTTATTGGTCGTCCCTGGACCAGATCGGATTGTAATTACTTCAGTCGAGTCGGAACATATCTAATATACGAGTGGACTGGACTTGATAGAATTAAATGGATTAAATTTAGTTCTTAAATGGAAATGGGTTGAATAAATAATAACTTACGTGGTACTTTACTATAAAACTAACATAAAAACTCGTTTAGATAAGGATGTTAGATATTGACGAGCAATTGGATCGATCTTAGAGTTTATATGGGGATTGTTTCTCTTAAGGTGTGTGACAAATGTAGAGTTTAAGTAAATAATTACGATTGCTTTATTAATATATCAAATTAATTATGCGAAGAATCAGAAGTAGATAGCCGATACATCAGAGGTATTACCTCCAACGGTATAAAAGTCCATTTAGGTATCCAAAAACTCATAAAAACAAAATCTCATAAAATTAGGAACATGTCAAGCCTGGTTTGGTTCCTCACTCAATTCATGTGAATTTTATAATAATTCCATGAATTATGATTTTTGAAGGTTATTTAGTTACCCATGCATATTTCGTAAAATGGAGGCGTTTCCAACTCCTAATTTAACTACCGATCCCTCATTGTCATTGAAACTCCTAGGAAAAACAAATTCCTAACATGCCAACCAAGCATATTCATGCAATTCAAATGATTGCTAATGTAAGAATTAAAATCATCATAATTACTTAACACACGATTTTAGCTTTATTTACGTGCTATTGAATCTGATATAATACATCAAATACGTGTTTTTTTTCTTTTCTGCACTAGAATTATTCTGAAGGAAAAATAAATGATGTTTATAAAGGGGGGACTACTATTCTTCAAAGAATTAAAGTCCACACGTCAACACATGTACTACTGCGTATAAGTTAATTGGAAAATGTTGGTTTTGTATTGAAGATTAGTAGTTGGTCTTGGACTAGTAGACTATAAATTCATGGAAAAATGTGGCGTCACTATTGAATATCAACAAGTCTTATCTGCTGTCAAAAAAAAAATCTTGTGAAAAAATGAGGGTTCATTATCCGTCTTAAATTTAAGACGGAAAATGACCGTTTTACAATAAAATTTGTGATTGAATATTAGTAAATCTTAGGACGGTTTTACAAAAATATTGCGGTTTTACAAAAATATTGTGTAAACTGAAAAATTAAGGTTTATATAATTATATATTCCTACTAGTTGAAATAATTGAAATAAGAGTTATTAAACCAATTCGTATAACACATATTCTCATTTAAGACGGGACGACCCGTTTTAAGCTTAAGATGAGTCAAGTCCCCCTCACAAAGGGCAAGGGGAAAGCAAATGAATTCTCCACTTGTCATCTCATTTGCTCTTGTAAGGGGAAATTGACCCGTCTCAAAGGAGACTTTCAGCTCATATTATACGTTATTTGTAAAAAATCGTCTTTACCCATTTGTGACTGAAGATAAGGATACCCTACAACTCTACATGAAGAAGTAAGGATTGTGACCCATTTGTATATGCATTACTCCAACTTGACAGCCTCTTAGTGCCATGCTAAACAAACTGCTTCATAGTTGATTAATCAACATTGACTTGACCACTTTCTCAATTCCCTAAAACACGTTGAAAAGTTAGGTTATGGTACACGTTAGAAAAATCGTTATAATTAATACTCCACCGTCTGACTTATGTATGAGAGCTCAAGTGGTAAGAACATTCTTATCCCAAGCATGAAGTTGAGGGTTCGATTCTCACTCGCGAAATAGTACGCTTATTTGAACAAAAAAACCGTCAGACTTATGTAATCATATCTATCGAACATTAATAATGAGAAATCTCTCCTTTTTACCCCGTATATTTTATGACATTTATAGTAAACTATAGATTCATAATTCATTGTTGATTTAGTTTCGGAATATGATAGAATGATCACTCTTATTTTTGCTTGAATCCAGCAGTATAGCTTTCGTTGCAGTAATTACTCATAAAAGTTAAAATAAATCGGTTACTTATTAGCTATATTCACATTCATAGCAAAATGATCGAGATTACACAAACACCGTATATAATTCTATAATGGAACTGATACATTTTATTGCACACCTTTAGAAAGAAAAACAATAATTTTATTATCACATATTTGATCGATAATAATAACCCATACAACGGTCTTAATTAAGAATTGAAGTTGAGGCCGTCGTATTTAGGCTGTCCATTAGTATTAAAAATTCCGTAATGTTGCTCAGTAGCATCCCCTGGTTTCTGATTTTCATCAAACATGGAAAATAAGTACACTTTACTGGGTCCGGGTTTTAACGGGGTTCCGAATTTAGCATGATGGGTTATGCCCCTGTAGTAAGTTCCGGCCTGACCCGGTGACGCGCTGTCACCCCCTGCATAAGGCCATCCTGTCTCGGATGTGATAACCTGGGTGTTGGGTGCATTCCGCTTAGCTAAGGCTGAGTGGACCGAATCCACTAACGCATCATAAACATTCTGGTATTGTAGCCCGTTGTTAGGGTCCGTGACCACGGGTCCGGGAGACGTAAATGATGCATAGTCTTGAGAAACCGTTCCCTTATTTTGTACGTAAGTTATGTAAGGGTAAACATTAAGCATTAAAGGGGAACCGTTTTGTTTTAGGAAATTTACTATCGGGTCCATGAAGGGTAAATCGCCGAATTCACCTGCTGAGGGCGGGTACGAGTTTATAATTTCACTCATACCAATTGCCGTTGTGACCTTAATTTGGTCCGCTAAGCCATTAAACGAGTTGAGGGCATTTAAGGCATTATTCAAGGCCGGTCCGACAAACTGTTTTACCTCTTGAGGAACTTCGTTTCCTACCGCGAGGTAGGAAATGGAGGACGCATATGGCGCGACGTTTTGTTGTACCCATTGGACTGCTAGAGACGGGTTTTGAGCAAAATTTTGGACCTGGTCATTTGGGACGTCTAGTAATAGTTGTATACCGGAACCATGTACTGCTTGGAGCGTTGCTGGATCGGGATAATAGATTCTCATGAATCTTATCCCGTTAGATTGGTAAATATTCACCACTTGTTGCGGGGAAGGTAAATTGTTTCCAGATTGCCCATATGTTACTCCGATTTGTGCTTCTGTATTAAATTGCCGGAATTAGTACGAGTACAAAGTTATGAGTTAGTTGTTTTAGCTATGTTCCATGTGTATCTATCTCAATAAAAGAGGTGTTTTAATTTAAACCACACCATAATAACTTTATTGCTTCATATAAAAATAACCTGTTATTATTCAAGATACATACTCTTTAATTTATAGGTATGTAGTTACGTTTCGATTATAAGTTAATTCAACTATTAGAGAATATTATACTAGGGATACTATCTTTATTTTCCTAATATCTCTAATAATATCGACGCTTGTTAGTTGTTACCCATATCGATGAAAACCACAATAGCAAAACGTAAATAGAAACTACCTAAAATAACTACGGAGTATATTATACTAGTATATTTAGTATATACCCCGTAAGTCCGTAACTAATAAAAAGAATTAACAATTTTACATTACCTGTTTGGCTTAAGGTGAACAACAACATCACCAGTAGTATCGTAGCCATTGCTAAAAAATTAGCTATTGATGTATATTTATAAATATTACTCCAATGAGCTTAATATTTCATAAAAAATGATTTATTTGATATATTTCTTAACTAAGTTAACAGTCATTTATATAGAAAAACTAAACAATAATGTTGTACATTGGAAGTAATTAAGGTCAAGAAAGTTCAACTAAATCGATTGCATGAATTTCCATTTTCCACATATACATAAGTTCGGCAATGTACCGTCGTTGACTCACTAATTGACACTTATATTATGCGAACTACGTACCAAGTCAAGATTATACTATAAAATAAGGAATTGGACTGACTTGAATTATTCAACTATCACAAATTTTAAAATAAGACAGTCTCACACGTGAGACGACAGTCCTGTTTTAGAACAAATCATTTCTTTATTGTTATGAATAAAAGAGAACTTTTTATAAAAGTGAACTGTCTCACACTATGAGACCGTCTCACGCAAGACTTACTGTTCAATTATAGTATATCATTCAATCACAACTCTTAAAATCCTTCATGATTTTCATGAGTTAGTACTTAGTACGTACTTGTCTTGTTTTCATTTTGACGTCTAAGGATCATTGTATAAGAAATATAATTGGGTTAACTCAGAGGTGGTAATCGGGTTACTTGAATCGGTTATGTTCAGGGTCTATGTGGGCGAACATGTCATATTGAATTCTGTTTAAATTTTGTTGAGCCAATGACAGGTTCGGGTCTATTACTGACTTACTGTTCATGTTGGGTACGGTCGTTGTTGGGTCAGGTCGTCATAAGGTGATAGGTTTCATGCTCATAGTGTTAAGATTATCAAGATAGGAGTATATTTTACCTTATATGATCATAGTTTTATAAATACTAGTCGTTTCCCCGCGCGCGTTGCGCGCGGAACCTTGATTTTGTGTAAATGTTGCTACTATAAATAATTTGGTTTTCTTATGGCGTACCATTTCTAATCATATTTTCGTAAACCGTTATTGCTTCAAGTAAGACATCTAAGTAGCGTTAAGAGATTATGTTAAATCGGCACATCCCGGTATGAAATAACCTAACCTTTTTCACATGTTACTTGAAGGCTTGAAGCAATAAGGGTTTAAGAAAATATGGCCCGGTAATAGTAAAAAACAAGTTCCCTTACTTAAATTTTAAGAAATTACCAACTATTAATCCATATTATTATTTTTCCTATGCTACTTGAAAATAAATTATCTTGACATACTCCCTCCTATTCTCAATAACCTTCCTCTTTCACTTTAACACAAAAATTAAGAAAACACACTACCCCGCAATATAATTAAATTTGGACCACACAAATATAATACCCCACCATACAATTAAATGTGGACGACATAAACACTTACGAAAAAAGGAAATAGGGAAAGTATTGTGAATAGACGAAAATAGAAATGGGGAATGTTATTGAGAATATGAGGGAATAGTTTTTTAATCATTACATGTGTTTAAAAAGTCACTTGCCTTTAAAAGTTTAGCGAGAAATGAAGCATACAATATACAAAATGGTGATGAAACTAAACCAATTTCAAAGATTTTTGAATGAGCTATCTTTAATATCATGTTTAAGATTAAATTCTCTTTTCCTCCCCTTTCTCACACTCCTCGTATTCCTTCTCCACCTCCTCTTCATCATCATTCATCATCTTTCTCCTTCACCTACACCTCATATTTTCCATCCCCTTTTTCTTGGCGTTGTCACCGCCTCTTTCTCATCCTCCTCCCCCTTTTAACCTCTTCCCCTGATTTCTTGTTCCTTCTCATTTCTCGTATTCCCTTTTATCGTTGCTTACCCCTTCTCTTCCTCATTCCAATTACTTTCCCACTACACGTTCTCCTTCTTCTTTCACATCCTCTTTCTCTCCTTCTCCTCCTCCCGCTATTTCCTTCTCTCATTCCCCTTCGCCATGATCGCTAAATCATCCAATTCTGCTCCTCTCTTCCCATTCCCGTCTCTCGTCACATCCTCCTCCTCTTTGTCCTCTTCACCTCCCCCTTGATTTATCTTTTCCTCATTATTTCCTTTCCTTTCCCTCCACCCTATGTTCTCCTCCACGATTGCCTTTTTCTCCTTCGTTTACTTTATTTATCTCATCCCCTCCCTCTTTATCTACTTATCTTTCTCATTCACTTATGCTTTTTTTTTCCATCCTTTTTCTATTTTCCTCGAATTAAACCCAAGAAATCACCTACTTACGAATCATATCATGTTTATTGCAAAATTTCTCCTAACCATCCTTCATATATATTTTTCCTTTCTCACTGATGCCATGACATACCATATATTATGTGTTTTGTCTCTTAACATGGTATATTTTTCGTTTCCATGTAGGTGAATCGGGAAAGCATTCGGGATCAACTACAAATACCCCAGGGTCAAGTATATTAGTTACATTATAACTTCTTCTATCCAGCTATTTTGTTTAGCCTTCTTTTATTCTTAGTAAATGGTGTTTTAACGAAGATAAACAAATATTGGAACGGAGAAGTATAATATATGATTAATTCGTATGGTGTATATGTAATTTAAAACGTTCATATCATATACACAAAAAAAACCTTCCCCATTTAATTCCTTTTTCCTTTCCCTTTCCCCAATTACCTCTCTCCCCCTTTTGATGCCCCTTCCTCGTCTTCATCTTTTTTTTTTTTCTTCCCACACCTTATATTTCCCTTTTCTATTCCTTTTTGTATTGACTATTCCTCTTTCACAACTTCCCTCATCTCTCCCCCAAACAATTTTTGTGCTCCTCACTTTCTGCTCTGGTGCCGCTTTCTCACTTTTCTCCTCTTTATAATATGGTCTTTTGTTCCGCTCCACTTTCTCCTTCATCTTTTCACATCCTCTTTCTCTTCTTTTCTTTATCCCCTTAATTCCTTCTATCTTCCCCCCTTCGCCGCCAGAACTTGCTCTTCCCATTTTCTCCTTTCTTCTTCTTTCTCCCTTTTCAATTCATCGTTATCGTTTATTTCCGACCTCCCCGTGTTGTTATTCCTCCTCGTTCTAGTCTTGCATTCGTATCCTCTCCTAGTTGTTGTTAGTTCCCTCATGCACTCTCCTCCTTCTACTAATGCTTATCCTCTTTTCATTACTGTTTTTATTCCGGTGTTTTGCCTCCCATCTCTGCCTCCCATCTCTGCCTCCTTGTCCTTCTCCACTTTCCCCTACGCCTCCTCGTAATATTTCTTTCCCTTTCTATTTCCCTACATCTTCATCCCAAATCTCTCTTCTCCTTCTCGTCCTCCTTCCCTTTCATTATCCCCTCCACTTCCTCTTCTTACCTTCCATATCTCCATCCTCCTCCTGTTTACCTCCTCCACAACTTTTTTCTCCTCTTATCAGTATTTCAGCTATTCCATGACATTAGTTCTTTGGTTGTGTTTCAAGGTAAATGCATTGTATTTTTGTTTGTAAATTTAAATGTTGTATAGTTGAACCGCAAATCTGCTAATTAGTTTAGAGTTACATGTCGAGCGAAGAGTTGAATTATAATGATTAATTTAGATACGCATGACACGCAACTTCTTTAGATTAAAAGTATCGTAAACTAATAGATATGAATGCATCCTCATGCTTTGTAATAAATTAACAGAACCTGTGTAATTATCTGCCTTTCTCATTTTACAATTGTTATTTTTCCTCGTTTTAATTTAAATCATTGATCTTAACATAGTTTAAAAGCACACATGTTGATAAATATTTTTCAGCTTCAAAATCTTTGCGCAAAGCCAAACATACACTATACAAAGCGGTAATATAGCTCAAAATATTTTTGAAAAGTTTTGAATGGACTTTTTAATTTTTTTTCTTATAGTAAAACATGCACATCAATCCTTTATAATAATAAGTTCCTTAAACTTATACAAGATCGAATAATTACATAACACGAGGCTCACAATCGCTACTCCACTATTTACAAGTATGACCTTCCAAGAAAATTGTTAGAAAATCATGTTTGTATATAATTAGGTGCAAATGTTGACGACATCATTTCGTAACAAAGTACTAAAGCTTGTGTAATTGTCTCTCTCGTTTGGATTTTTTTTCCTCCGTTAATCTTATTTTTCACCTGTCTTTATAAAATTTAAGGTTGGTAAAAGTTTTAAGAGACCCGCTTCCTTCAAACATAATTTGCATGTAAGTTACCTAGTTGCGGGACATCGTGCAATCCCATTTATAATGGTTTGCTGTAATTGTTAGGGAAGCTTTTACATAAATGATTATTAGTTATAGATGCTTCGTTTTAACAAAGTGTCTTTTTACTCTTATTTGTATCGTACTCCACGGTCCTTAACTAAGCCATTGACAATTAGAAAATCAGACACTCAGGGAGGGGTGATAGAGGGATAGCTGGTGTGTAATTGAAGAGAACAGAAGGAGAAAACAAAGGGCGATAATTCTTGAGAAAATGAAATACAATAGTTTTGTCAACTTTCCATGATATTCTTAAGAAAACCAAATTAACGAGAGAAGAAGATTGGTGAACTCACATGAATCATTTCAGCTATGCAAGTACTGTAATGTTGTCTTATATGCAACTTGATTGTGAGTATCAATCACAGAAGTGTTATTTGTTACTCCATTTGCCCAATCATTTGTTGGATTTTTAATTATTCTCTGTGAGTAGTATTTTAACAAAGACAAACAAATGATTGGGACGGAGGGAGTATATTACAATTTACAACTCATTATAAAATAAAGTCAGATGCAACCATGCGCATCGGCACAACAACAAAACAATTGGAATACAAGCAGACAGATTTCTAGCCATTGATCATCTCCAATGAACCCCACTGCTTATCGAGGAGACTTACAACCAAGATGAAATCCAGAACCTGAGATATACGAGAATCCAACATTTTTCAAAGTTATCAAATAACCCATGTAAAGAGTTGAATTATAATGATTAATTTAGATACGCATGATTAATTTAGATACTCCATAGTTGAGAGAAGAGTGGACCATAGTTGAGAGAAGAGTGGACGAGAAGATACCACATGTTGAAAATAATGACATGTGTTAGTAAGACTCAACTATCACTTATCATTCATGAAACATGTTATCACTTATCATTCATGAAACATGTTATAATTACAAAAAAAGGCTAAGAATTCAAGTTCTGTTCTTAATTATTATTTGTTTGATCTCGGGTCATTTGGGAACAGCCTCTTTGTATTGCTAACACAAGAGTTAGACTGCGTCCATCCGACCCCCACCCCGCACTATGCTTGAGCCATTGAGCCACTGGGGTAATGTCGTTGTTGTTGTATTCTATGCTTCTGGTGAAATCAGGAGATATTCATAAATAAAAAAAATGATCTTGATGCTCCTCTTTAGTCTTTATAAATAAAAGGCGACCTCTTGTTGTTGTTCTACCCAATGGCATAAACTACAAAATTACCCGAGTGCCTCAAATACTCCCGTCAATTACAGAGCAAGCAAGGGAGGTCAGATTAACAACACAGACATGCAATTTCCAAAGCATTGCTTCGAATTAATAGCACTTGATAAACTTTTCTCATATGTATGATAGTACAAGGTTTTGTTTTACAGGGTGATTGTGAAACAAAATGTAATAAATTTATCGTTAATCTATCTATTAGAAGTAAAAGAAAATCAAAGCCATAAGGAGCTAGAAAGAGTAACGTACCCCGGCTTGGTCGGAATTGCTAGTTGACATGATGGCCGCAACTGCACTGATGTGTTGCTGGTTTGTCTTTCCCGAGGTTAATTGCTCGAGTTATGAAGATCTTTTTTTTAACAGTCAAGTAAAGGGATGTCGACTTTTAACTTCTTGTTGCTCCTTTTCACATAAACTTCCTCTATAATGTTTTATAATCTAATCTGAACTACTTATTTAACTTTTTTCTACAGAAATTTGACTCAATCTTGTACAAGCTAAACTGAATGTAAAAGTCTGATAATATTACCTTGATTTGTTTCCTGTTTTCCTACCGATGTGCTCTTTCGTGAACTTAGCTAAGGGCGGAACCAAGATTTTCCGATCCAGGCCAGGCAGCAAGCGGTTACAAAAGTTTGTACCTGGTACGAGTACTACTCATGTTAGTTTCACAAATATCGCTCCTAAGGCTGCAATAACTTATAACTTTCACTTTCTTGTCTCGTCATTAACTATATATAGAAAGGTAATGTCAGCCGAGATATCAAAGTTTTGAAGGTTAACAGGTGTTATCGACTGCATTTTAGCAGCTACAACCAAGATCAGACCATGATGACTCATGACTGGTTCCGAGATCAAGTCTCTAAATGAAGATTCAATACCATGCTAATGTTCTGCTGATCTCAGGTATTGGTTCAGCAAAAGAGTCGTCTATAACAGTGTTTATGACTTTTTAGGCACATTATATTTAAATATTTGCACAAATATCCGACGTTGTCACGACAGTTCCATTGTTATCTATATTGGAAGATTTAAAATCTAAAATTCGGATTTTTTGTAGTTAAAGCAAGTGACCTCATAGGTGGATTTTATTTTTCTGATTTTTTGTAGTTTACCTGCTCCCATTACAAGTATAAATATGCAAGATAACATAACCTTTATGCCTATTATCAACTCTCTTTTACCAGTTCAACAATGTTGGTATCGGATGTGAAATGAGACTGGGTCGTTGGTATCGGATGTGGTCAGTGTCAAAGTGTCAGGCACCGTATAACGCAGGAAATTCAGCTTCAGTGACCGAAACGAGGCTCCTTGGATACATTTAATATATAAGATCACTGTCACCATTGCGGATGCTCTAATATCTTTAAAAAATTATTCCTCCCTTCATTCCACTATCAAAATTACTACTTTACCTGCAAACATCTTCACAGCTAGTCTTCCACAGACAGTGTTTCCTTGCAAACAAGGTGCTCATATGACTATACACAGCTGAGAAAACAATCACAGTTGCCCAAATGGGAAGTAACCTGACCACGGCTTTCGAGCTCTTCGCTCTGTGTAACAGTGCAAAGCCTCCATGGGGTTGGCGTACTGATTTCATCCGTGTCGATTGGTACTGCAGCTTTGTCGAAACATCTGCAAATTGGAATAATCCAGAGTTAGCGAATTTGATGGATTCAACTTGTAACCTTGCAACTACAAGTACCAAGTCAAGACGGTCTGACAATTTTTTTTTTTCATGATACTTCATAGAATGCTGCAGCAAGACCCTGCAATTGTTTTTTTACAGCAATTGAGTTTTACAAAATACCGAGTTTAGGAGATCAAATTTTTTTTAAAAAAAAACACCCTAGTTTGGGTGTATACTCCAGTTTGCGACTTCCCTTGATGCTTGATTCCGCGTCAGCTGTCTCATATAGAAGGTTTTCCTCCTCGGGAACTTTGACAATAATTTTTCTAAAAGCTGCAATCAACACTTGAGCAATCCGAGTCAAGGGGCTCCTTCCAGGCTTCTAAAACCGATACAAACGGGACCCACAAAAGAAGAGAACTACAGTAATAGCCATGGCTATATCTGGGATGCCGAAGCCCCATCCCCAACCAACATTAATCTGGACACACACCAACAGTGAAGACCCAAGAAGAGCACCTACCTTGCTCGTAAAGTACAACCAATTAAAGAAAGAGTTGTTCTTATTCCTTTCTTTGTCGTCTGTTTCAACGAATTGATCAGCTCCAAATGATGTGAAGCAAGGCTCAGTTGCACCAAATCCGAGGGCAACCAGGTATAAAGGGAAAAACGAGATTGCAGTTTGTGGTGTAGTTGGGTGACTTCCTTCTGCACTGCATGAAGGCTTCAATCCATTCACTGAAGCTCAAAGTGTAAACAGAACCATTCCCTGCAATATACGTCAGCATCGGAATAAAGTCTCAATTTAACATTAACAAATCAGTCGCAGTAGGTATTGTTTGAGACGGCCCATTTTCATGAAAACCACTCATTTAATGAGAGTAATAAATGTTTTTTTTATAGAAAATGATCGTTTCACAGTGTGAAGTTGAAAGAGTGATTAGGAAACTCACGGCGAGGTAGACCACCGAGGAAATGGCAATAACCCAGAATTTACAAAGTACGACCGCTATCCCTAATATTATCGATATTCCTACAGAAGTGACAATTAGTATGGACCTACCCCACCCAACTTTTGTAGAGCAAAGAAATCAGATTGACTTGAGATAGCAGCAAGTTTCTCTCTTTCAATTTCATATGAAGGAGAAAAAATTGCTCAATCATTCTAAAGCATGTCTCGCAAATCCTCCTACATTACTACTTTCACCAAAGATACGACTCAGCACCACAAATTAACCCAAAAATTGGTCCATAAAATAGAAGAGGTCATTGCAACAGTCATATGAGATGCGCATGAAAGTGACAAAAGAGAAAGCGAAGTAAATTAAGAAACTTTAGTAGTTCCGAAGACGGTCCCACACAAAATCAAGTAGAAAGCAGATTTGAAAGTTTGGAAAGAATGAAAAGAGGATACTATATGTTTCGTGTTATGTATACCTCCAAAGTAGAGACGCACTCGTAATCACCACCAATGTTTTCCAAGACATCAGTAGTGGCATCAAAACTGGCAGTAGTCATCATTTTACCAGAAGGGGACCGGGCACATGACCTGACGGTCCTCGTGTGCGTACCCTTCATAATTGCCTGCATATTAATGATAAGACACATTATTTTCTTATTGTTAGCAACAATTAAAATACATAATTCTAGAAATGAATGTTGGTATCACACACAAAATGCACAACAAAACTGGGGGAGGAAAAACAGCAAACATCAAATCTAATCATTCCAACGCGGTAACAAATAATCATAGACAATATTGCCTACAGACAACAATTAATCACACATCAGTCTACAAACTACAGCTAAATAACGTGAGAGAGGCATTAAACATCAAAACTAATCAATTCAACTGTAACGTTTTAGTTTAGTACCCCCTCCTTCTCTCAATCAATAGTTAAGGGTACTTTAATCAAAGGTAATCAAATACTTATGATTAAAGTTGTAAATTCATCATGTATATAAGAGCAAGTAGCAACTGGTTTACAAGGTAATCAAAGGTAATCAAATATTTGATTCATGCTCTTATTTGATTAAAGGTAATCAAAGTTGTAAATTGATTAAAGTTGTAAATTCATCAAGTATTTGATTCATGCTCTTATTTACATGTATATAAGAGCAAACATGCAAACCAAACGGAGAAAGATGTAAATTAACCATGGGAAAAGATGTAAATAGAAGGAAAAACATGAGAAACCTGTAGATCCGTACAAATATATAAGACCAAACATTTAAGAAGATCAGGAACAAATGAAAAAGGGTGAAAGAGGGTGACAGTACAAATATATAGGACCAAACATGAAAAACATGAGAAACCTGTAAATCCTTACCAATATATAACCAGACGGAAGATCAGGTACCCACATCACAAATTTCACTAAAAACCAAATATTTGTAACACAAAATTAAGCAAATTACATTACAAAAAAATACCCATGTCTCCAATTCCTACAAAAACTAAAACCCATTTCTAATTTCTCAAAACAATCAATACCCACATCACAAATTTCACCAAAAATAAAAAATTACAAAATAAAACAACAAAAAAAGTAAAGAAAGAAAGATGAATACCACATGATTTCTTTCATTAAGAAGAGAAGGATTATCCTTAAGCAATCTGGAAAAGTTAATAGAAGTAGTAGTAGTAAGTAGTTGTAGAATAACAACAATAATAGTAATAACAGTAGCAGTATCATTATACCTTGGACAAGACTGTTAGCCGAGCTCCAGGTCGGATCATGAAAGTCCGATTCGGGAAGGTGAAGCGCAAATCGACAGGGCTAACTTGTATAGTACAAAAATGTGAGATATGGCTAAGCGGTGATGAGATTGTATGAGACGCTAGTTGAGGAGCAAGGTGGAAAATGAGGGAAATAGATGATGATGATGATGATGATATGCACCGTGTAAGAGTTTAGGGTAGCAGGTGAGAAGAGGATGATTGGAAATGAACGGAGGGCAGGGATGAAAGGGAGAAATCGAGAATGAAGACGGGGCAAATTAGGGTTACTGTTTTTTAGCTACAGTGGGAGGGGTTGGGGCTTTTTAAGATGTTAGGATTGTAAAAAAGATGTATTTCATAAAAAATTGTAAGAAATAATTTTTTTTCTTTAATTTGTTCCAAAACTACAAATCAAACTAAACAAGGGGAGTATATAATATGGTATTGGACTCATCAACGGGTAAAGTATTGACAGAAAAACACCTCATTTGAGGGATGTATATCCGTTTTCGATGAACACGAGTCGAATTCCCTCTCAAAAGAAGACAAGTGGAAGGTTAAATGGAGATCCATTTAGTTTCCCACTTATCCAGCTCCCACCTGCTTCCTTATGGAAAAAAAATTGACCTTTATTCAAGACAAATATACGCCGTCTTCAATTAACCTCACGGTTAAAGAGAAAGGCCACCAGTATACTATTAAATCAAATCGTGACCCTTTTGCATCTAAATTAGGCAACCAAATAGGTCGCAGCAGCCCATTAGTACGATGCGCTAATAAATACAAGAAGACTACTTTTGACTATTGTTGTTGACTTCTAAGTCAAGAACCTCAATATTAATAATTATAATTCCATGGATGAATAATTGAACATTAAAAATAACCTATAATTTCATAAAGCTTGGCATCTTCTAACAATGTTAGTAAAACGTTTGTTTTATCTATCTAAGTGGGATGATATTTAATCCATTTATTCTTAAAACTGATATATATGTTTGTCTCAATAGATACTTCGTACCAATCGTTTTTGTTAATGTTCTTTTCTTAATGTCCTAATTTGCCTTCTTTACAAGTTGTATTATTTTCCAAGTTGTAATTAAACGTCTCAATATATATCGATAATTATTTTTCTTACAATTCTATACTGTTTGACGGACTCATATTGTAAAACAGTCAATTTACGATTCAATAATGAATCATTTTTATGCAAAAAAAAAGGGTCTAAAAATGTAATACGGAATCATCATTTAATTTGTGTAAGTTAAATGGTATTCCGATCTCTTTTGCATTATCCCTCTTGTGGGGATCGCAAGTATATATCAGATGCAGTACCAAATTTACTTCGTATTTGCCTAGATTATACGAGAGTTTTTTTTTTTAAAAAAAGGAAAAAAAGAAAAGGAATATTAGATACTACTATATTTTTTCTATATATGTTCATTTTTTCTTTACATTTTTTAAGATTTTAATTTTTTTAATCAAATGCAGGAGACTGAAGGGGTATATATGGTACAACGATAGACGATAGTCCATTCCCTACATACTTATATACGGAGTAACCAAACATTTTAAGACGTGATTTATATCACAAATTCTTATTTCAGACCGAGGTATCCGTCTTAAGCTTAAAACGGATACCATATTCTCTCACAAAATACCCATCAAGGGTGAGTGGAGAGCACATGGGGGGAGCCCACCTTGTCCCCCTCTACCCATTTCCTCTCACAAAATACCCGTTGTAAGATCCAACCCGTCTTAAGCAAGATCTATTGGATTTATATATAGAGAGATAATATAATATTCTTATAAGTTACACATTACATTACATAATAACATGTACTCAGTCTTATTCATTGAATTCATACCATTTTGAATAATATACGGCACACATATATTCAATTAATGATATAAATAATCCAGTAAATAAGAAGTAGTACTAATTGCCGTCTTATAATTAAGATGTGAAACTAATATCGTATTTGGTTTGTCCATCCGGCGAGAAAAGTCCAAAATGTTGTTCACTGGCGTCCCCTTGCTTCTGATTCTCATCAAACATGCATGGCAAACAAGTAAATGTCCATTTGCCCGGGTTTAAGAGGCCTACCATATTTTGCATGGTGTATCACGTTATTGTAATACGTATCCTTGCACGATCCCACGAAGCGGAATCACCACCGGCTGATGGCCACCCGGTTTCACTGACAATCACCTTTGTGTGCGGTGCACCCCGTTTAGCCAAGGCTGCGTACACTGAATCCACCATCGTCGCCAATATCAGTCGCCTGAATGTTGTTTTCTTGTAGTGTTCCAATCCGTGACTACCGGACCGGGGCACGTAAATAGCGCATAGTCTAGGCCAACGTCTTTTTTGTCATATATGTAGGAAAAGTACGGGTAAATATTGACCGTTAAGGGTGAACCATTATATTTGAGAAAATAAATTATAGGGTCCATGAAGGGTAAATCGGTAAATTCACCAGCTGAGGGCGGGTACGAGTTTTTAATCATGTTCATGCATGCCGATTGTTGTAGTCACCTTAATTTGGTCAGCTAAACTGTTCATATTATTAAGGGCATTTTGGAGATTCCACATAGCGGGTCCAACATATTGTCGGATCCACTGAGGGACCGTCCCCTACAGCGATGTAGCGAATAACAGAAGCGTATGGGGCTACGTTTTGTTGAACCCATCGGGTCGCCTTAGACTGGTCTTGTGCTAGGCCTTGGATGTTTTCGATAAGAACGTCTAGGAAGAGTTGTATGCCGGAACCTTGTAGGGCTTGGAGCGTTGGTTGATCCGGCCAGTAGATTCTCATTTTATTTATGCCCTTGTTATTGAAGAGATTCACTACTTGTTGCGGTGATGGTAAATTGTTACCCAATTTCCCATAAGCTACTCCAATTTGTGCTTCTGCATAGAATCGTCACGGGTACAAAGTGTGATCATCGCTTAAATCTAAATAATGCAGTTCATAGATTATACATCAGAAGTACTACAACAGGTTGTGTTATTTATGAGTTTTATAATAAAGTTTTGAGTAAATTAGATTTTACTCCATTTCACCTTTTTGAATTTTTTTTTTTGCTAAAATTACTTTCTTAAATTACATTTTTTTGCTAAAATTATTTCAAAATTCCAATTTAAGTGATTTATTTTCTCTCTTTTTGAACTCTCCCTCCATTTATATACATATACTTATACCTTTATATTAACAGTATAAATTAGCTAATACACATACGGAATAACTTCAGAAATATACAAAATAAATCACTCAAATTAGAGTTTTGAAGCAATTTGTGAAAAAATGCAATTTAAGGGAGTAGTTTTTGGAAACTTTTTTTTAAAAGGGAGTAATTTTAAAAGTAAATTTCAAAAGGGAGTAAAATCTAATTTATTCTAAAATTTTGGAGTTTGTTTTTAAAGATTATGAGTTTTACTATAAAGTGTTTGAGTTAGCGCGTTCACTTTAATATTAAATTAAAAAAAACATACAATATTGCTCAAAAACTATACATATAAATTTAAATAATTTTGAGTTTTTACGTTAAAAATTAAAATATAACTTATAAACTTAAAAATATTTGAAAAAATTACATGTAACTTTATAATCCATAACTATTAAAGGAATATGATGTAATACATCACATTTCCCCCCTATATAATGTGCTGTTATTTACGAGTATGTTATACATACACGGAAATACGAAATCTTGTAACATGTATATTCGATCATTATATATATAAAAGAAACTTATAAATGAGCCTATGTGGCACAATGTGGAAATAGAATGAGGGCATTCTAACTCTCTCATTCAATCTCACAATTTCAATAGTATTTCAGCCAATAAGATCTCTCATTAATTTGGGTAAAAGAGTCCATTTACTCATCATGTTCCCTTTTTCAGTAAGAAATAAAGGGCAAGAAAGTCCTTCTCTATACTATCTTGATAATGGTGCAAATTCAATTTCCTAAAAAAAAAAGACGCATGCTTCACAAGAATCACAACTCATCTCCTCGAAATACTTATCCTGGCAAGCGTGCTTCACAAATGGAGTAGCAGTACACTCTTACCTAGACTTTTTTCACCTTTATATATGATCCAGACTCTTCCACAGTAGATAATCCAAAAAAAAACCATGTCTTTCTTCTAATAAAAACTCCAATTGGGTCTTCTTACCAACTACTACAGTCTAGGTTAATACCCAGATACAATTCGCCCGTCGTCAGTCAGTGAGCGTGTTTCATCTCGATGTCGCAGAGGAGGACGTCGATCGCTCGAGATCTTTCTGTTGTTAATTAACACAAATGTTGACGACACTAATCGAATAGAACGAGGACAACAATAGTGCGTCAGTGAGCGAGGAGATGAAGGATTGAGTTAAAAAGAGCCATTTTTGTTTGTTTAGTTGTCAAACAAGGGAAAAGGATAAGTATGTTTAATTTTTTGTTATGCACCTCAACAATTTTCATGGATTAGCTTCTTTTTCACTTTTACTTTGTACTCTTTTCTTATCCTAATTCCTAAATAGGCTTAATTATAAAAATTAAACATGCATGTGGACACAAAGTACTTCGTAGATGTGTAGAAAGGATAGCATACTTGCTTTTGTATAAATTTTAACAGAAATACGCATATACTAAACATAGTTAAGTACTTAAGATATGATACAAATTAATACTAATTATAGAATAAGACGGGTTTTACACCGTGAGACGTTCTATTTTCCACATGAAACTATTTATTTATTTATTTTTAATAAAGGATTTCTCATTTTACAAAATGAGATCGTTGTCATAATGTGAGACCATCTTACAAATTAATTCCTGCAAAATAGTGATAGATGGTGAATAATTAATTAGAGAAGGTGTATTTTTATTTGGAAGACAGTTTTTGACTTGAAAATTTTTATCGTACATAATTTAAAATGTATAGCGTAAATGATAAATGTATGTATTAGACAAATTATCAAATTTCAATTGCATACGAAATAATCTTTAATTGATAAACATAGGTATGTAATTGAATCTTATCATATTAGCACCACTTTTAAGATCATTATCACGAAAAGTGAACTACCCCTGTCTTTTTGTATATAAGTCATTTTAAACTTTGCACATGAATTAAGACTAATTTTTGAACTAAAACATTTATTATGTACAATTAATAACTCTTGGAAATGTTGAAAAAAAAATTAGATCTTCTAAACACCCCCTCTCCTCGGTGATTTATCTCCATTTAATCATTAAAGTAGGTGAATGCAGGGAACGAGAACAAACTCTAAAACGACATGTAAACTAAAAAAAGTTAATTTCTCCAGAACGACTTATATGAAAGCTCATAGGGAATAATTAATATCAATGCGAGTAGTGAGCTGATTAATATTTATAGCAACAAGTGTAGTACAAATAAAAGTAATAACATTGATAGTAGTAATTTGAACATAGTATGTATTAGCGGGTTTAATTGTGTTAGCTGTGAAAGTATCAATCGTAACAATGGGAATATTGAATGTGTCTCATTATCGGGTTGATAAATTTGATGGTAATTATGACTTAAAATATGTATCAGAAATGATAAACATATTTATTAGACCAGTCAACACAATTATGTTTCATACCAAAATAAAACATCAAAGAACATAGTTATGTCAAACGCAGGTGGAGCGACATAACCATATATATAAACGTATTAAGAAAATTTAGTATCAATAAAATTTATCGTAATCATGATTTAAAATATATATGGTAAATGATAAACGTATGAACTACACCAGTTAGCACAATATGTTCCATACAAAAAACATTAAAAGAAAAACATAGTTATGTCAAGCGTTGATGGAGCGGCATAAATCATCAATCAATCAATCAATATTATATATTAAATCCTGAAACCAGGGGACTTTCATGTAATTAAATAAAGTTATACAAATTAATTATACTATATAGTTTTTAATCGATAGCGTTGTGTGATAGACCTGGACAAGGGATTTTAATGTAAATATTATATAATATTGGTGCAAGTATAAATTTAGAAAATAACAGAATATGGTGATTTTTCTTAAAATAAACATGCGCCACTTATGGTATTAATTAATAGCATATATTATACAATAAACTAAAGTAATTTCTATATTATATAATTAAGTAACTTATACAAAATATTTTGGAAACTATTAAAGAAAAAGAAATCAAGATAGGTTTTCAAAAGATATAATATTACATAATTCATTTAAATTGATTGAATGTATATATGTAATATATTTATATAAATGTATGAGCCTATTAAAATTGCATGTAATATATTTATATAAATTTATGAGCCTATTTATATAAATGTATGAGCCTATTAAAATTGCATATTTATATAAATGTATGAGCCTATTAAAATCACTTATTTAATTTGAATGACGAAAGTATCAATATTAGAATCCTTAGTAATGAAGTAATAAAACAACAACGGGAGTAGTGAAATTATTAATATTAATGCGGCATTTATGAAAGTATCAATAATTACGGCGGTAGTAATGAAAGAAACAATAATTACGACGGAAGTAATGAAAGTAACAATAATTACGACGGGAGTAGTTAAATTAACAATAGTAATAACGAATGTAATAAAAGAAACAATCCTAACAATAAAAAAAGTATATATGAACAATTAGCTAACCAATTGATTAAAGTAAAATATTAATGTTGGAGTAATGAATTGTCTCATAAATTATTTTATCTTAATTTTACGATACGTCATAAGAAAATATATTAATGATAAATTTATGAGTTATGCAATTTTAAAGTATATTTAATTAAAATAAATTTTAATGATAAATAGAGGTAGTCGGGCGGGACCGGGCACCAATACTATCCTATACATAAAGGTATGAAGCAAATTTAGTATTAATTATAATCATCATAATTATTAGATACATTTTTAGTAAATTCTTTTTTTATAAAAAATTAAAACAACCCCGTGAATTTTCACGGGTGTTACACTAGTTATATATTAATATGATCAGAACTAAAGTCACTTGGGAGTTGGGTCATATAACAACAATAAAAAAGGTTATGAAAAATACATAAAGGGTCAGAGGAATATGAAAGAGTGATTTATCATTAAGTAATTAGTAAGATATCATCTTTCCCATTTTTTAATGATTTTATCGAAGGTAAACGTTTAAACCTACATTGACATCGTAACTTCATGCATGCATTCTTGCATGTTGTGCGCATGCCGCAAATAAATCAATATATTGATACAAGTTTTCACTTGTGACGTCTCACCCTCGATTAATATATTTTTTTTTAAAGTAAGTTGCCTGATATAATATTACATACGAGTCATTTTTTATCACAATTAACCATTTAATGGGGACAATCTACGCAGTGGCGGACCTAGAGCTTCATAATTGGGGGTGCACATTTAAATAAATTATTTTTTGCGTATAATATAAAAAAAAGCTAATAAGTAAAATTTTTCTTTGTGTTAAAAGTCAATGGTCGTAAAAAAATACAAATAAATGAATAGGGCTTGGATGGATTCTTAGGGTGATGACCAAATTTAGTAGTTGGAAAAAAATCAATTTTTTTTATAATTATAAAAGCTAAAGATTCTAATAATTATTCCGTAGAAAAATAACTATTATTTGATTTTATAGTAGCTAGACAATTGCCACTTATTAAAGAGGTGGGTGTAGAAAAATACATTACTTAGTTGGTAAGTATCCCTTAACACAACAATATTCGTCTTTAAATTTAAAATGAATTAAATACATATTACTTGTGATTATAAGAATGCACAAAAAAAAGGAATATATTTTTCTTATATAAAAAGTTATGATACGTGAGCCGTCTTAAACTTAAATGATAATGTCGTTTTAAAAGAGAATAATTTGTGCATAAATTCTTATAGAACACGGGCAATATCCGTCAGAAGCTGAAGACGGAGAATGCACCACTCGTGGAGTCAAATTAATGATCTTGAATGTATTTCATACACTCGGGTTTTGGAGAGAGAAAACCGATAAAAAAATAAAAAAAGTGGAGACAATCTCAAACTTAGAATGAAATACACGAAAGAATAAGCAAAAAAAAATGCATAATCAGCAAAATTGTTGTTGTAGGGAGTAGAACACACAACCTACAATAGTACTTTCACTCAACATGAATACTAGCCACTACACTATAAACGTTTTACTACTTTTCCATCATGTTCTTAGAATTATATCTTAAGAGAATAAGATAGACCTGGCAAAACTGACCCGACCCGATAAGGCTGACCCGAGACCCGAAAGCGACCCGGAACTGCCTGACCCGAGGATGACCCGAAACCCGAATTGACCTGACCCGACCCAGACCCGACCCGAACCTTGACTGACCCGAAATAGACCCGACCCAAAATAACCCGACCCAAAACCACTGACCAACAGACAACCCGATTTGAAATGATCCTAAATGACCCATCTTATTGTGAATAGGCGTGATAAACTGAAAATGAGACGAGACAGCGCACGTGTAGCTCAAGCTCGGTTTGGTCGAAGTCGGCCCGTGCGAGTATGGCTCAACGCCGGACTTGACTTGAAAACTAACTTGATCATTTTTACTTGAAAATGGCCTAAATAAATCGGATATAAATCTAAAATAACCCAACCCAAAATAACCCATACCCGAAATAGCCCAAACCCGAAGTGACCCAAACCCAAAAGTGACCCAAACCCGAAAGTGACCCGACCCGACCCGACCAGAAAGGTTGACCCGACCCAAACTGACCCGACCCAGGCCAAACCTGACCCGTTTGACCCATTTGCCAGGTCTACCCTTGGATACGCCCATGAATTGTCAGCCGATCTCTCCGACAACTATATATATGGTATGTAAAAACTTATAAAAGCAAACATAGGTGATTTATATAGAGTACTTAATATATAAGATTCTTATAAGTTACACACTTACAACAGAAACTAAGGCATACATGCTTTATGCTTATTACATAGATAACACGATTACTCCGTAGTAGATATGGCCTTTAGGCCTTGGGACGGACTTAGCCTAATAACACGTACTCACTCTCATTCACTGAATTCATACCAGTTGATTAAAACACTTCTGGTACGTCACATATATTCAACTAATGATATGAATCCAGTGAATGAGAACAAGTACTAATTACCGTCTTATTATTAAGATGCGAAATCAGTGCCGTATTTACTCTGTCCATTAGGCGAGAAAAGTCCAAAATGTTGTTCAGTGGCATCCCCTGGCTTCTGATTCTCATCAAACATGGCAAATAAGTGAATGTTCATTGGCCCCGGTTTAAGAGGCGTACCATTTTTCGCATGGTGTATCACGTTATGGTAATACTTCCCGGCATGGCGACCTAAAGAGGGATCATTTCCACCGGATGATGGCCACCCGGTCTCAGCGACATGCACCACTATGTGAGGTCCATTGTTGTTATATGCACCCCTTTTAGCTAAGGCTGCGTACACTGAATCCACCATCGCGTCAAATAAATTTTGATATTCCAAACCATTGTTCCAATCCGTGACTACCGTGCCGGGGGACGTAAATAACGCATAGTCTAGGCTAATGTCTTTTTTGTTATATATGTAGGCGAAGTAGGGGTAAACATTGACCGTTAAAGGTGAACCATTACGTTGGAGAAAATCAATTATAGGGTCCATGAAGGGTAAATCGGTAAATTCACCGGCTGAGGGCGGGTACGAGTTTTTAATGAGGTCCATGCCAATTGTTGTAGTCACCTTAATTTGGCCAGCTAAGTTGTTCTTATTAAGCGCATTTTGGATATTCCACAAAGCGGGTCCAACATATTGTCGGATCCACTGAGGGACTTCGTTCCCTACAGCGAGGATGCGAATGAAAGAAGCGTATGGGGCTACGTATTGTTGAACCCATCGGGTTGCCTGACACGGGTGTTGGGCCAGGCCTTGAATGTTTTCGTTAGGGACGACTAGGAAGAGTTCTATGCCGGAACCTTGTAGGGCTTGAAGCGTTCGTTGATCCGGCCAGTAGATTCTCATTTTCCTTATGCCGTTGTTCTTGAAGAGATCCACAACTTGTTCTGGTGATGGTAAGTTGTTACCGTTTGTACCATAAGCTACTCCTGTTTGGCCTTCTGCATAGAATCGCCACGGCTACAAAATGAGATCATCGCCACCGGCTATATATATATATACACACACTAGTTTTTGTGTCCAGCGGCTCTAACCGAGCAACCTAAATTTACCATTTAAAATTCCACGTATTTAAGATATAATTGCGTTGAATTGACTTGTTTAATTCATAGATTGATCATTTATAATTCATTTTTTATGGCATTTCTCAAACTATGATTATGATATAAATCAAATTATAAGAAACATTTACTACTCCCGTTGTTATTATTATGAAATTTCTTAAAACTATGATGTAAAAAAGTATTATTAACCAAATTATGAGATACATATAATCCTATTCTCGTTTTTATTATTATTGTAACTTTAACTACTCTAGTTGTTATTATTAGTACTATCACTACTTCACGCCAACTTTGCTACTTACGCTAACACACATCTACTAATTAATATTGAAAATAAAATAACATTTTAACATTATATGTTGTCATAGTTTTTAATAAAGAAAAGTCAGAAATTTTTGTATTCATAATATTCAAACTTCCAAATTATGATTGTATGTACCCTTAGCTTTTAAATGTATTTTTTAAATAGTATGTGATCTCCTGAGAGACGGTCTCTCAATAAACTTATCAAGAGAACAATTACAAATTATTAATGTAAGAATGACACAAAAAAGTAATATAATAAGTATGCATGTATTCTAGAAAATGGGATACTGGTAAAAATGTTTAAAATATATGATAACATAAGTACGATTGGTATGAAAACATGTACCAAATAAAAATTACATTTTGAGTCACGATAATGAATAAGAAAAGGGGTACGAAAAAAAATACATAAAGGGGTACGATATAAGTGGTCTCTAGACTCTAGTGATCTCTCGATCGATAACTTAGTGAGAGACCGTCTTTCCAAAGTTTTTGCGTTTTTAAAATTAATTAATTACCTTCCTAATACATATAAAGCTATATAGTATAATGAATGTGTATAAATTAATCATTCAATTAAAATTCCTTGGTTTTCGGTTTATAGAAGTATAGTATTAGATCAAAATAGATTAGATATACAGAATATTTATGTCGTACTCTTTCTCGCCTATATTTTAGTTTCCCTAAGAGACGTCTCAGAGTGACTTTATTGTGAAAACAATTTTACAATTTAAAGCAACAACATACATGTAATAAAAAGATAAATGTATGAATCAAGGTTAAAGATAATATGGGTACGCTTGTTATCATGAAAATAGGTACATACTAAAGAGTCATTTGAGCCAGTCAATTAAAACACGGGTGAGTATAAAATAGTAATCTCTTAAATATCTAATACTCTATTAAAATACCATCAAAAATAATATAAAAAGTAATAAATAAATAATTAAGACGAAATTGGGTATTAATTAGTAAGAGATCGTCTTTTTCAACTTTTTGTGATTTTATCTACGGTGAAGTAGTGAATACTAGACAATTTTTAGACGTACATTAACATCGTGCATGCATGACAACATGCATGTTGCGTGCATGCCACAAATAAACCAATACTTCGTATATATTGAATAGTATATCACAAATTATTATTTAATTTGTATGATCACTATCCAAGCATGTAACGGGTCGGATTCCTCTCACAAGCTTGCAAGTGGGAGGGCAAGTGGAAAATCATATTGATTTCCCACATGTCCTCCCACTTGCAAACTTGTGAGAGGATCCGACCCGTCACAAGTTTGTGACGGATAGATACGTTGCTATCCGTCACAAGTAAGACTAAATTATACTTCCGTATTATATAAGCACCTACGTAAGTACCTGTGGGTTGTAGGCTACACAAAAGCAAGACCATTAATATCAATAATGTGACATAACCCTTTGGAACCTTAGCCATTGCTAAATGCATGTAAAACATCAAATAAATCAATCCTTCGTATATATTGAATATTTTTTTTTCTTTGAAAAGATTTGGTAATTTGAAAGTTTATTAAATGGTCCTTTATATAGGGATAGCAACAAACTGCACTTAAGTAGTGAGAACCAATAATATAAATATAATATTAAGAAGTGTTAATTGGGCAAGAAACTTCAACTTCATATATATATATATACTATATATTATTGTTTGATTGCATTTTCCACATTAAAGTTTGTTCATGTTCCATTACTACTAGTCTGCCATATTTTTGTAACTTGGTAAACCACATTGCAAATACTGAGTTGATGTTTCTATCTAATGACAATGTGGTATACCGTATACGTACAAGAACCACAACAGAGATTTTATAAGTGGCTACATAATTTAGCGTCAGCTAACATAACTTCGGATGATGATTCATGTCAACCGATCCCTTACCATGTTATTGGGTTTAAGGCTCTACTCAACAACAACAACAACAACAACAACAACAACAACAACAACAACAACAACAACAGAGCGTTAAATTCCAGCATTGTTTAGGGTCGGCTAACATAAATTTGGATGATGAGTCATGTTAAGCGATCTCTAACCATGTTATTGGGTTTAAGACCCTGCTCTTGTTGTAACTTGATCCTCCATTAGGACTATTATCGACTTGTCATTGTATATTTATATTTAGGTTACATCAATTTCCATAAGCAATAATAATCCTTTAGTATTGATACAAGTAGAGTGTGTATATCTAGGTTACATCAATCACCGTAATTAATTTTATTCTAATTTGAACACATAGAATTACTAAGTGCATTTCTAATTACTTAACATAGGCGTATTTTTAAAGCTGGAACTCGAAACCTCCACGAAATCAACACTCTTAAGTCCAACTAGAGATGAAGACAGTGGTAAATTTATCCTCTTTCATGGAAATTCATGCTCATAATTTTCGCTTTTTAAAAAAGTATTACTAGTTAAACCTCTAGTTCTAGGCTCTGTAGTACTCCATAATAATTGCTAAAATGCTTTTTAAGGTAAAAAGTAGTAGAAACGGTTTAATAACGTGACTAGTGTAAATCCCATGGTAAAGCACGATATATTTAAGATTTTTCATTTATATAGAGAGGTTCTCCTTCTTAAATTATTTGCATAAACTAATTGTACTTCTATTTTGATGCTATAATTTACAAATTGTAATATTAGTAAGAGGTAGAAAAAGAAAATTTACTACAATCAGATAACACCTTAAGCAAAATAAAAGCGATTAGTAGACTAGTTTTATGATATATGTTAAGGGATTGTTGGGTAAGATCCATTATACAAACATTATTTTCGTTTTCATGTGTACATTGTTTTCATAATTTATATTTTTATCTCTGTCAATCACATGTATCCCTTATACCTTTTATAATATTTTTCGTACTTAAGAATTTTTTCGTACATTTTATTCGTACGTTATTTCTGTATATTAATATTTATTTTCTTTTACATTTCAGTGTGGTCAAGATGTGCGCGCGGATGGATTTTTGGCGATAGAGAAAAGTATTTATTATAATACTTAAAATATAAGATATATATGTTACTAATATACTCCGCACTAAATACGTTATAAGAAAGTATTTTGAGGGTTTGTATATGATTGATTAGTCATACGTTTAATCAATCAATCAGTTAATCAATATAAGGCTTTTTTCGAACGATTCAAGAGCGTCCATGTCATCTTTTTCAGCTTTTGGAAAATATATTTTAAGATCTCGCAAGATTGCGAAAAGGATACTATGCAATATTCTTAATATCACAGCTATTATTTACGTGAGAAAATGTTTGAGTATCAATGTAGCAAAAACCTATAATGCAAAACATTTAAAAACTTAAATATTTGAATTCATGGCGAAAAATGCTTTCATTGGAGTATAAATGTTATACAGTATTACTTATTACATATTAGTATGATATAACTAGAGTATAAATATGTGAAAAAAATAATGACTTTTAAAATAATTTTTATTATTCAGATATTAGTATAATAGTTTAGTAATAATCAATAACTAATTATTTTATAGAAAAAGATGGTGTAGAACTTAGTATATATGTTTTTTATTCCACATTGAAAAATAAATAGGTGTAATGAATATACTACGTATAAGTAATAGAATTGTTTCACATTAAAAAATTAACATAAGGTGGAATGATCACATGATTATAAATAAGAGTCGTTCTTAGATTTTAGGTATCAAGAAAAAATCTTTTGAGTCTCTAAGAGTATTGTCTTAGAGAGCTTTTAAGAGTACTTTTGAGTCCCTTAAGTATTGTCTTAGAGAGTTTTTAAGAGTATACTTTTTAAATCTCCAACAAAATTACTTTAGGAAAATATCATAAATAATATTTTTGATATAAAAAATAAAGTGCAACATATTTTAATTATTAATATATATATATATATATATATATATATACAATATTCAAGTGATGATTGTAATATTTATATAAAACTTTTATATTTCATTTGAAAAAAAAGTAATGTAAAATAAATTATGAAATTAATATAATCAAATTTGAGATAAAAAAAATGTTACTATTAGAGTATATAATTAATCTCATATTATTTACACATACTTGGTGTAGTTAATATATATAATTCGGATATTCCCACGGTACCCCTGAACTTTAAGTTTGCCTGAAATACCCAGATTTTTGACCCGAGAAACTTTAAGTGGTCATAACTCGGGTTTAAAAACTCTTAAAATGATGATTTTTTTTTTCAAATTGTTGATATTTCCGAGAGTTACGATTTGAAAAAAAATTTAGTCGTATTTGGATCCCGTGGCTAGGAGATTTTGTATGTCAAAGTTTTTTCACCGAACAAACTTTGAGTGGCCATATCTCTTGGTCACGAGTTCTGAACTCCCCAAATTTTTTTTTAAATCGTGGTACTAAAAAAGATGAACAACTTGAAAAAAAAATCGTCATTTTTTGAGTTTGTAAACACGAGTTATGACGACTTAAAGTTTTCGAGTCAAAATTTTGAGTATTTCGGTTAAAATCTCAAAAAAAAAAATCGTCATATTATTTGTCCCACATTGAAAAATAATGTTGCTGTTGAGAATATACTACTTATAAAAAGTAGAATTGTCCTACATCGGAAAATTGACGAAAGGTGGGATAATCGTGTACAAATAGAATTAATCCTTGGAACTTAGGTATCAATCCAATAATCCAAAACTTTTTGAGTCTATTAAGGGGCCGTTTGGTAAGGGGTTTTCAGGAAAGGGAAAGGCATTAAAAGAATCAGATTCCCTTTGTTAGTGTTTGTTTTGCCAAATCAATCTTTTCCTATAGCCCCTCTATTACCCCAAATCCCTCCCCACCCATACCCCCCACCCCCTAGGGTATCCCCATTCCATTTCCCGCTTCACCCTATCCTAAACACTAATACCCACTGCCACAACCCCTTCATCACCATCCCAGCCTATGCGGCCACCACACTGACCGCCTCACCCTCGCCGACAAACTCTTGGTGCTCCTGCCCATTAAACGTCACACCCACCATAAGGTAACCCCAAACAACTTTACGCCCACCAAACACCACCCCAATTCAACCACAACCCCTTATTCCTGAAATACCCTCTCCCACCGCCGAAAACATCTACATCTGGCACGAGATAACTCGCCGGCACCAGAGAAGGAGCTGCCGGCGACGACGAAACAAGTGATGGTGGTGGTAGTGAGGTGGTTCGTGTGGCAGCATAGGTTGTGCGGTGGGGGAGGTGTTATGGAGGTGGTTTAAGGGTGTGTTTAATTTGTGGGTAGATTTTTTCATTCCTTTTTATGACATACCAAACAAGTGATTAAATATAGGGGATTTCCTTTCCTTTCTCCTTCTTTCCCTTTCCTTATTTTATTCTCTTACCCTTTGTTCAACCAAACGCCCCCATATTGTCTTAGAGATGGTGTTAATATACCTAAATTGGTTATTAATATGTGATAAATAATGATAATCTATACTAAAATAGAATTTTATAAATTATAATAAAATCAGGTGTTTCATAAAAAGATCGTCAATCCACAAACAAACCAATAATTAACCTTTTTCTTTGATAAATGGTATAACAAGTTTTTTTTTACTTCAAATATAGGTAATTATTATGCCTTATAACATTCGAGTAAACTAAAATACGTCGTAATTTTTAACCATTATTAATAGAAATCGCATTACAAAAAACCTTTTTATATTTATTTATACATTTTATGAGAAAATGTGAAATATAAATGTAATTCATTGAAATACGCGTTGCCTTTCTCTTTTGCTTGAGTTGCTTCTGAAGAAGATTTTACCTTTATTATTCTTCGTGATAGGATATTAATATTAATAAAAAATAAACAAATTATTAGAATAGGAGATCTGTCATTCCACCAAAATATTATGCTAACATTTTTCGAAATAATAAGGTACATACCATTATTTGTCGGTGTCATCTCCGAGCTTTCTTGGCCATCTTCGAATAGTTGATAATTCAATTCCAATAGCGTAGTACCATGTTCATTTTCTGGATAATTAATTAGCTAATCTTAAGGCGAATTGAATGAGGTTTATTCGTAATAAAATAACTAGTCCACTAACTCAAATTCGAGTTTTATCATGTTCATCGTCCACCCAATTTACTAACCGAATACAGAGTAATATTTAGGGGTCGTTTGGTGTGTTAGAGGAATTAAAATTCCAAGAAAGTAGCAGCTCCTACAATGTTGTAAATCAAATGAAATGGAAAAAAAAAGTGTTTGGTTGGAGTGTGGGAAGTGAATTCCACAGGAATTCCCACTTAACTAGGGGGATCTAGGTAAGCAACTTCTCCCATTGTGGGGGAATTGGAGTTCCATAATTCATGGGAAATAGGATAAACAAACAACCCACCAATTTTAAAAATCTCATGAATTGTAATTCATGTGTTTTAACTTGGGTAACCAAACGACTCCTATGCATTCAACGAATAAACGGTAACAAATAAACACTAGCCCGTTACCGTTTATTGTGGCCATCACCATATTTAATATATCTTCAGGATTACTTTCACCATTTGTTTGCTTAGAAGATTTTGTGGCTTCGAAAGAATGATTCGACTTATCTGCAACATGTGATGATGCATTAGTATGTTAACTTATCAAACAATACAAATTAATGTACTTGAGATGAATAAAACATGAGGGTAAGAATAGTGAAAGATCTTGGAGCAAACAATAAGAAAGGTCAGATGATATATTATTTTACGTTAAAGTATTTAATACTCAATCATTGATCAATGAAGGCTTAGATGATAATTTTAAGTCAAAACATGAAAAATTAGAGAGGGGTCAAGCCCCAATATTCCAGCATATAGTTACGATCCCCCCTTTCAATAAGAATTTGTTTAGTAAACGGACGAAAGGTCAATTGAGTTGAGCAAAAGCACCATTATATGGTCCTTAGTTTACCTAAGAATTTTCCAAATATACAAATCAGTAAATCTGTTTGTGACCGTCTTTTAAAAAAGACTTCTCACAACCCATCACCCACTTGCTCTTCCATTTGCAACTTGTGAAAAGTTTTTTCTAAAGTGACGATAAGTGTCTGTCATAACTGAGAATTTGTGTATACAAATTGCCATATAGGATAGTTGTGACGCGTTGATAAACATAAGAACATCAAGTCATGTACTTGATTTTGTATAAGATGGTTTTACACTAATACGGTATAGAACCGATTTCACCAATTATTTTACCACCTTATTAAGAATTTGTGCCTCGCTTAATAGTTAATGTCGAGAGCATATACCTTCCAGTGACGAATAAGATGCATCAAGAATATTGTTAAGATCCTCGTCACCATCTTTAGGCAGTTCAAAATGAGTTAAGAGTTTTAGACGCTGATCATATCCCAAAATCTGGGTATGACATCTGCTTGGACACCAAGATATGAAATCAAGTTATATCTTATCAAAATGAAAAGTTTATTAGAGACCTCAAGAAGGAGAACAGGTACATGTTAGTATGTTACTCCCTCCATGAAACTATTTTCTTCTCATTTCAATAAAATATTCTTCACATATATTAGAAAGGTGTTTAGAAAGCTGGTGAATTACGTCAAGATAGAAAATCGAGAAGGTTTAATATGCTGGATAGTATCCGTCTTCAATGAAGACGGGTCAAATTTCTCTCACAAGGAGACAGGTGAGGGAGGACAAGTGGGGAACCAAATGGATCCCCACTTGCCCTCCCACTTGCCTTACACGGTAAAACAGTCTACTTCTGTATAAACCGTATATTAATCACCTAAGTTAGAAATACCAAATAGTTTCCCTGGGAAGTAAAGAGCGTATATAACCTGCAAGGATGCATGCTGCAATGACATGACAAAGATTGTCGACGAAGCATATAATCGTTGAAGAGTCTAATACCAAAGTCTAACGTATGAGCAAGTGAGTTTATCTTCTTATTTAGCTTTTTTTCTCCTTCCTTTCGTTCCTGTTTTTCGCGCTCTATTTCTTCTCTTAGTAATCTCATCTCCTCCATCAACTCTTTTACGAGCTCATGGTCATCCAGTTGTACGCCTTTTTCTCGCTTTGCGTGCTTCTCTTTCGCTTCTTCGGCCACCCTCTCTTTCGCTTGTTTAACCGCCTCCTCTTCTTTAACCATCTTCATTTTCGCTAGTTTGGTCTCCCTCTCTTTTGCTTGCTTGATTATCGCCTCCTCTAGCGCTTGTCTTCCCTCCCTCTCTTTCGCTTGTTCGGCCCTCATCTCATCCTCTGCTTTCAATTGCTATACGTAATTTTTTCTTGGAATGCTTGTGTTTAAGCAAACCAACAAAAAAATTTATGAAAACGGGCACTAGGTACACCGATATAGACGCGCTTATCGGATCAAACATATTATACTAGGAATCACGAAATGTATTGGAATTCTAGCAGCGGAATGTGATCAGGTAGAAGAGAATAGTCTCTTCCTCGCTCGCTCGCTCGCTCGGGAATGCTACCCGTTGCATTACGTATTTAGCATGTTATTTGACTCCTTCATTCCCAACTCAATTAAATTGGTTATGTCGTTGGCTACTTGCTTGTAGACACAGATTTGCATACAATCATACTATTTTAATGCCTAAGTCGTCTTTATGACCGCTTCACATGTTTTTTTTTTAATTTTTATAATTGGTCGGATATATACATTGGATTTATCATAATATAAAAACTTCTTTGTTGAAGACTTTTTCTGGATAAAAAAAATCACATATGATAGATTTTCTAAATCAAATTAAAACTGCTCAATATTGTCTAATTGTCCCGGGACAACAAATGACGGACAATATTGTCGTTTTTCAAGAGCTAATCCGCACAATAAAAAGGAAAAAAAGTTCAATTATTATGTTGATGAACTACAAGATGAACTTAATTACAACAATGCCGAATGATTAATACTCACTCCGTCCCGGTCATTTGTTTTCCTTTCGTTTTGGCACAAAGACCAAGGAAAGAGTTGTGTTTCTACTCAATGGATGACAAGTGGATAATAATGTCATTGAGAGATCTAATTACTCATACAATATCTTCCTAATATATAAAGGACAACGACAAATGACTGAGACACCCTGAAAAGTAATAGGACAACAATTGACCCGGACAGAGGGAATAAATGATTACTAACTACAGCCTGGGGCCTATTATTTTATACACACGGCCTAAGGCCGCCTTTGTTAGGGAATATTGAGAAATATGTCGAGACGATATCGACATATCAATTATGACATCCTTTTGTATGTTCAACACTTCAAGCTAGAAATAATTATCAATAATAAGACGATTCCCTTTAGGAAAAAATATAATAGCTTTCAATGGAAGGAGAAGGAGATGAAGAATTGTACGATTGAGGAGTTATAAAAGGAGCTACTTCATAATAATAAGAAGAATTTAGAATTGTCCTACGTACTTCATGTAAATTTTTCATTTTATTTTATTTTAATGAAAGTAGCGCGCATTTTATTATAATAAAATAATATTAATAATAAAATAATAATAATAATAATAAAGTTGTGGTTGATCTGAATAAAAGTTGCGATTTAAAAAAAATAAAACAATCACAATAATAATTATAATAATAATAATAATAATAATAATAATAATAATAAAGATGTTTTATTATGGCTTTAGTCCACTTTTATTTTTCATCTTCTCAAATTCAATTTAAGTTTGTAACCTACTTTCAACTCTTCATCTTTCCCTTGAATTTTAAAACCGATATATTATTAATTTCAGATATATATTTAACTTCGTGTTCACTTCATGTTCTACTTTTGTCTCTTTAGCAATTTTGTCCTTTATATGTACCTTACCTCTTAAAGTGAAATTGCATATGTTATGTACTTATATGTAGATATCTTGCTAATAGTTTTTTTTAACGTGTTTTCACATTTTTGTTAGTAAAATAAGTCTAAATTCTTTAATTTTTTGTGTTTTACAGGTTTAAATAATGTCGATGATTGTCCTTTGTTGTTATCTTGCTAATTAGTTGCCCGAAACAAGAGCTTAATAACGGCTAGATCTATGTAACAACAGCAAGAACACACTATTATCGGAGTTAATTAAAGTTTTTCATTGATAATAGGGAACAAATGTACTCAGACCACACAAAAAATATTAATAATATCGCACGGATTTTTTAACTAATGTATATATAATATTTGGGATACGGATTAAATTACATGATGCAATCTTGAACTAATTTGAATGACACGTAGGACCAACATCAATCTTTTCATAAACGTTGACTTATCATTCTTCAAGTTTTCTAGACATTCGATTATTTGGACTTTTCTCCGATTTGAGTTTATTGTTTCTGCATGCAATATGAGCATGCATGCTTCTTGCTACTGTTTCAAGAAATACTTTTTAATTACGGTGATGAATCATGAATGATGATGGTAAAAAAAAGACGGCAAATATTAGGCTGAATTGAGTAATTGACCAAGCTATTAGAGTATTTATAATTACAGATATTAGGAAAATATATTATTAGATAATATATTAGTAATCAGCATTTCTCGTAAATAGACCAAAGATCGTCTTGTAATCATCAGTGTTATAATCATCTGTCTTATAATCATCCATCTTGTAGACCGTATAGTCTCCAATATAATATCCTAACTAATTAAATATTATCTAATAATATATTTTTCTAATATCTCTAATAGTTATCATCACACAATCACACTTATCAGTGTATCCACCTCTCCCGAGTCTCGACTCTCGACTAAATAGTATACTACATTTGCGGCTATTTTATGATTTCTTAGGTTAACACACTTTTATAACTTAAATGTAGTAATATTTTTAAGATAATTTTATTAATTATGATAAAAATGAGTTTATCCTTGAATATAACATGATAATATTTGGTAAATCTTACACACTTTGGTTATTAATGTATGCCTTGAAAGAAAACAGTAGAAAAAAAAAACCGATTTTATATAGGCCAGCCTCACATTTTGAGAAGTTCACTTCTCTTCTCAACATCTATTAAAATATACAGAACATGATAAGATTATAAAATATAAACTCATATAAAATAGCATTTCGTAAGGAATTTAATTATATAATTTTAAAACAAATTTCTTAGTTTCTGAGTGTCCTTACCTCAAATTTACTCAAAAACAATTACTCCGTAATTTTTTATTTTTATATTTCAATCGTAAGATAGCCTTATTACGTTACGTTGACTTTGAGTTCATGTAAACATTACATGTTATGTATTGCATTATTAGTTTAAATTTGAAGCTTGACGATTATATCATAACCTAAGTACAAATTTACTAATGTCATGGGTCATTTAACAAATCAACACTCACTTATATAAATCAATTGATTCTTAATTCTACATAATTAACTTACTTTCTTAACTACTTTCTATAATCAAATTATGGTGGCTACTCAAACTCCTTCTAATGGGAAACTTAAGGTACGTTTTACAACATACTTGTCATTATGAAATTCTTCACAAGATATATATCATAATTTTCTTCTAATATTATGAATGTTCTTCACTATTTAAAGTTTGACCTCTAAAAAATAATAGGAAACATCGGATGATTGGATTGGAGGATGTATTAATTAATCTTTTTATTTTTGTGAGGTAGAAGTTTTATTATGCATTTGTAAAGAGTTATTTGCCTAACCCAATTTTGCTTCCATTATCGGACTTATGCTTAACAATATATATTAGGTTTTCTTTATGTTCGATAAATTTACATGGATTAGACAATAGTTTAGACAATGTTCCCTCCGCCTTCGTCATTGTTTACCTATTCTATATTTAAATTTCTTATTCATTTGTTTACCTTTTTTATATTTGGAACTGAAAGGTAATTACATTGGCCACATAATCTATTTTCCATTCGTTAATCAATAAAAATGTCTGTAAATAATCTCCTCCTCTCTCTTTAGTCTTTGTTGTACCAAAATTAAAGATTAACAAATGAGACAAAGAGCACTTTTCATTACAAGTAAATTAAATTATGAGTAACCTAGTTTATAAATCAGACAAATACACGTGAAAATTTGAAGAGACAAAAAGAGATAGACGATTGGCTACCCATCACTTCAGAAAGAAATGCAAAATGGTGGTATTCTGCTTTTCACAATGTCACAGCCATGGTTGGAGCTGGTGTTCTCGGCCTTCCGTTTGCCATGTCTCAACTTGGATGGTAAGTCCCTCGTTTACAATCATATAGGAATAACACGAATCTATAACGAGAGAATAATGTCATGCCTTATCTGATGGTATTGAGTTTTAACCCGCTCTTTCTCACACGTACAATGTAGACCTACACAATGAAGAACGATTGCATGCATAGGTCATCTTTGTGCACGCGACTGTACTAGTGTACAACCTACTGGAATGTGACTCGAATAAAAATAGAAACGTACTCCGTAGTAATACGTAGTAATAAGACCTAGTAGATTTAACATTTCAATTGATATTACTAGTTGTAAATCGTAATTGATATTACCTAACACTTTAAAAAATCTAACTCGCAAAATATACTTACGAGTGTTTTAAGCAAAACTAACTGAATATTAATTTTGAATCGGATAGGTTCATAGGTTAGGCAATTCCTATTACAATTAACGTGCTTAAAACTGTGCAGGGGGCCTGGAGTGGCTATTTTGGTACTATCATGGATTATAACGTTGTACACCCTATGGCAAATGGTGGAGATGCATGAAATGGTACCGGGAAAGCGGTTTGATCGATACCATGAGCTTGGACAACATGCTTTTGGAGAGAAATTGGGACTTTGGATTGTGGTTCCGCAACAACTTATTGTAGAAGTAGGTGTAGACATTGTTTACATGGTCACAGGTGGTAAATCACTAAAGCAATTTCATGATATTGTTTGTGCTAACAAAAAGTGTGCGAATGATAAGATTAAGACGACCTACTTCATCATGATTTTTGCGTCCGTTCACTTTGTTCTGTCTCACCTCCCTAATTTCAACTCCATTGCCGGTGTTTCGTTGGCCGCTGCTGTTATGTCACTCAGGTTCATTTTTCATTACCTATTATGAGTCGTGTTGTTCATTTAGAATTGTTTAGCAAAGTAAGGTTATTTGACAAACTGATTGACGTTTTGGGTTGGATTCAAACCATGGAGCCAATGAGTCCACGTCAACGCTTTATTTTTGTTTTCCCGTTTTTAGACGACAAAGCCGCAAGTAAGATCAACGACTTCATCCTTTTTTATATATAGTACACAAAACTTTTGGTTAAACCAGGGCCTTCCAAAATGTCATAACAAAGAAACATAATTAAAGTCTCTCTCGTGACGTCTCACAACCCGGCCCCTCTCCTTGGTAGTCCACTTGTTCTTCGGATCCACTTGCAGCTTGTGAAAGGTCGGGTACAACATCTTGTTGTAAGCATTAGAGATTAAAAGTTGTGGGTTAAATAAGCGACTTAAATGCCTTTTGCTTTGTCATGTTTAAACTATTATTAGGAAGTTGCAACTTATTTAAATGTATAAGGATATTATTAAACCATTAATTGGATTGAAAATATGTGACCTAAGTCACTATGGGACTTAATATTCTTTGATTCATTCTTAAACAGTTATTCAACCGTTGCTTGGGCATCATCACTACACAAAGGTGATGTGTGTTTTAAAATACCGCAAGTGCACGGTTATCAAAGTAGCACTTGAGGGTCGATTTCCACGGAGAGCAAAGCGATTACTAGTCGGTTTCAAGGGATTGCTAGCTAAGTCGATAAGAGAGGAAATTTGAATCAACTAACGACAACTAAGATTTAAACTAAAATGCAAACTAAACAAATAAGCTATGGAAAATACGGGATTTAATCAAGATTAAGGGTAACTAGGATCCGATCAAGTCTTATTTCACGGGTTGTAACGGTGGGTGGTCTATCAACAAGTGGCGAAATATGGGTTCAAGCAAGACGGTGTTATCTATACTAACTACCTAACCCTCCCGAGTATAGGTAGCCTCTAGGTTCGATAAAGGGTCCCACTCCCATGGATAACCCCTACACGAGTCCAAGGCATTTCGGGTCAACACTAAGGTCTCAACTAGGGTCTTTCCCACTCCCGCGGATGAAATCCCCTAGCCAAAAGGTGGAGTCTCTTCTAAGGGGTCTCGCTCCCGCGAATAACCCACTTAGAGTCGATCCCTAAACTTACCCAAGTCCACTACCGTAAGCCCGACTCCCATCGATAGCCTAAGTAGCCCCCTAAGTTGGCCCAACTCCCATTGATAGCCTCTAAGGGTTGAACAAGGGTCAAATAAAGGGTCAATACAAAACAACCTCAACCAAAAACAATCACCCATAAACCGCTACTTGCTAATTTAACCAATCACCAATCAATACCCATAATTAGACTTAATCGGACCCTAGAAAGGGTTACTACTCACTAAACATAACTAGTATAACATAAAACGCAATAATAATTATTCTAAACATAAGATTAAACATGAAAAGGTATAAAGATTTAAACTTTAAACTAATCTATTACTAAACTAGAAGAACAAACAACAATAAATGAAAAATAACAATAATAAAGAGAGATAAGAAATTAAATACCAAACTTTGAATTGGAATGATATAATGTGGTAGAGTTAGTATTGTAACCCAAAAAGATATGAACTTGACTATAATTAATCTAGTCTAAACTAAATTAATTGAGTAATATTTGAGAGAAAAATTACCTATAAACCCTAAATAAAATATGAAAAATGGAGGCTCTCCTTATTTTTGGGGTTTCTTCTCTTTATATATGTGAGAAAGTAAGGGTTTTCTAGTAAATTTGGTCTTAAAATAACAAATAAGCAAAAAGTCAATGTATAAAAGAAGACCACAAAAGACAAAAAGATATGACTTTCCCTCAGCCCATCAAAATTCACGTGACAAAAATGGTCATCACAATGACCAATGCAAGTTCATTAGGATGCCACACTTGAAACGCACGGCACTCATGAGAAACGCACGGTCAGTTACGCACGGTGGGACCTGTCCTGCATTAGTTGCGCACGGCAATGTTGAGGTTCCGCACGGTGCCTTGCTTTCTCTATTTTGTTGATTGATTTTGTGCCTTGGGTTGGGATGTGGGCCTGCTCGAGTGAAGCCATGGTGGCTGAGTATATTGTGGGTCCGTGCCCGGCGGTGCTGCTGCTGGATTGATGCGGTGGTGCGAGTTGACGGGTTCCGATGTCGGGTTTTCGGGTTTTAAACGAAGGAGATGGGTGAAGAACTTGGAAATGGAGGTGGAATAATTGGTGAGCATGGTGGTATATTAATGATGGAATAAGTGTTGATCAATGGTGGATTCAATGAAAATGCACATGAGCTTGGTGTTGGACTTGTTAATGGCGAGCAACTGGGTAAATTTCTTGACATTTTAGCTTGATGAAATAAAAAAAAGGAAGTTGCAGCCTTGCAGGAGAAAGCTACAAGGAGAACATGGGTTTGCTTTGACTAGATGGTTTGCAAAGTCAACTTTCTTTGTAGAATTAAATCATAATTTCATCCACTTGACTCCGTCTTATCCCGTCTCATCACTCGAACTTGTTACCTGCAAAATAAAGTAACCCGAGCAATACCAAAATTCCGAAAACTAATATATATTGACACAAATTAATATAAAAAGCTACTATTCTATTTTATTACGATATGAGCGAATAATAGAAACTCGAGCCACTAATTAGACTAAATAAGAGATAAAATGTAGGGTAAAATCGAGTTAAATATTGAGCTATCAAAAGGTGTGCAACCAGACGTATCATATGCATTAGTAGGCACCAACGGCGCGACAAAGACATTGGACTTCTTCAACGCTCTAGGATCTGTGGCATTCGCTTATGGAGGGCACAACGTTGTACTTGAAATTCAAGCTACAATCCCTTCGACATCAGAGAAGCCGTCTAAGGGGCCTATGTGGAAGGGTGTGGTTGTCGCGTATATTGTTGTTGCACTGTGTTATTTCCCTGTATCACTCATCGGATACTGGATCTTTGGCAACGACGTCCAAGATGACATCCTTGTCTCCTTGAATAAACCGGCTTGGTTGATTGCTATGGCTAACTTGTTCGTTGTCATCCATGTTATTGGAAGCTATCAGGTTATTTTCTTCATTCTTCATGTATTATTCCGTTTATTTAATTTGGATATGAGTCGGGTAAGTTTTACTAGGCCTAACAAGGACCATGTTTGCTCTTATTGTCCTCTTAAAGTTGAAGGCTCTTTTATGCTTAAAATTGATTAAATGTTATGTTTTTTTTTTCGTGCTTCAGATATACGCAATGCCCGTATTTGACATGATGGAAAGCGTGTTAGTAAAGAAGTTGAAATTTCGACCTACTTGGACACTTAGGTTCATTAGTCGAAATATCTATGTTGGTGAGTATTTTGCATGATTGATACCATATATATACAAATTCCTCTTGTAAGAAACTAAGCAAATGGTACTAATAAGACTCCTAAGCAACCAACTTCTATTCTTGCACAGGTTTTACAATGTTCATCGGCATCACCTTCCCCTTCTTCGGCGGCCTTCTCGGTTTCTTCGGAGGATTTGCATTTGCCCCTACTACATTCTTTGTATGCTCTATTTCAAACTTCTTCTATCTCTCTGCTTTTCAGCTTAATTTCAGTTTACTTCAAGCGACATTAAGTTCATTTTAACTCATTTTAGCTCTTAAGTTCAGATCGGTTCAGTTTAGTTCAACTTCATTTAACCCAAAAATTCATGGCCTTATTATAGAAAAATGAGATATGGTCACCTTGTAGTACATACAACATGCTTGATTTATTAAAATAACGGACCCTACATAACAACCTGTATAACTCGAGTGTATAACAAAAACCCGCAATTAAAATATTGTTTGTTGAATTGTACTTATATCTTTTTTGGATGGCGATATGGCGCCACCGGGTGGTACCGAATCTCGGCGCCACCATAATAAAAAAAAAATTTAATAAATCCTAGAATTCAGTTTTGCGCCAAATTTTATAGGGTAAATACGTAATTTTATATCTTTTTTAGTTAAAATTAAATTCTAACTAATGTAAATTACATGTATAACATTAACCTAGTTTTAAGTATATTATTTTTATTAATAATAAAGTTTCATCATCGGATTTGTTCTTTATCATCTCCTTCGTTTCTTATTTAATAATAAGTGTAAAGTGTTATTTTCATAAACAAAAACAAAAGAAACGGAAAAGAGTTTGTTACCACTGTCCTTCCCATATACTCCTACGAGATACCATTACACCAAAATCTATAACTATATACACCGATAGACATGTACTCATCTAATGGAGGATGACAATAAACTGTGAACACAAACAAAGAACAATTTGTTTGTTCCTCAAAAAGTGGCAAGTAGTTAGGAATTTCTACTGGCTTTTTTTTTAACTATTTGTTATTTCTTATTAGTTATACAAATTTAAGTTCCTAAACTACCCTTTTTCTACCACTTAATTTAAATTTGAAATTTAGGGGAGGAAAATGAAAACACTTACCTAATTTACCGTAATACCCTCGGTGGCGCCCAATTTGAGTACCACCCGGTGGCGCCATCTCATTTTCCATCTTTTTTTACCTCACTTATAATTGCAGCTTCCTTGCATCATATGGCTTTCAATTTATAAACCCAAGAGATTTGGGCTGTCTTGGTTCGCCAATTGGGTATGTCACACAACTAATTTCTGACTTTTTGAGAACAATACAAACATACTTGTTTTAACTAATACGAGTAACGTATGTGTTATGGGTGAATTTCAGATTTGTATCATACTCGGAATTCTTATAATGGTGTTATCGCCTATTGGAGCGTTAAGACAGATCATAATCTCCGCAAAAAAGTATACATTCTACAGCTAGAAACCGTCTAGATTTGGTGTGAAGACGACACATTATCGGGGCTCAAAAATCAAAAAGCCTTTAAAATTTTAAGACATCAAGGATCGGGTTTGTTTTAGTAATTGTGTGTTTGTTCAAGACTGTGTACTTCGTATTTAGGTTACTTTCAGTTCGAACAGATAGAAGTCATAGAACCACAAGTATGGTATGATCTTTAATTTCTAATTAAGTTTTAAAATAAGCGTGTTTGCAAAGCTTGAACTCGAAACCTCTTGCTAGAGTTTAGCTAGACCAAATCATCGACACACTTTAAGTCCAATCAACTACCCTTGATGACGTTTGTGAATTTATCCTCTTATTATGATAGATTAAGATAATAATATGTCTCGCCTTCTCACAAGTCACAAGTACTTACAAAAGTGTTACATCCTTAAATTTATATAGTCAGGCGAATCCATTAAAGGTGGCCCACTATAGGATACTCGTACTTATATATCCTTAAATTTGATTTTGTCAACTTAATAATCCATTAAAGGTGGCCCACACGAGCCGATTTTGCATGATTTTTTGGCCCACAGACACGCAAGTAAGTGGGTTGGCCCTTTGTAAATTTTGTAAATTATATTTTACAAGCCCGCTTTGTTAGCGGACCGGACGGGACGGGTCGTCCCATCCATGAAAAGCTCTCCTTCATAATAACGACCAACTTATGTAAATAAATCAGTTCTATCATAAAATATCAGATTATTAATATAAAATGAAGGCAGTCCTCATTATAATCGGTCTACTCTCATAATGAAGGAAATTCTCGTTATAGACGGTCACAAGCTTGTGACCACTCACACACGTTTAAAATATTAGCAAGTATTTGACGTTTTTACATTGTCAATAAGAATCATGGTTGTGACTTGTGAAAGGTCATAACCTTGTCACGACCACAAGCAAGATTTGCTACATAATGAAACTAATCTAATGTCTAACAAACCTTACAAGTTACAACTTACAACTCTCCCATAAGACGGTTCTACCTCAAATTAGTGAAAATACCATATAATAAAGTGGGCTAGGCCGGGCCTTGAATCCATAAAGAACAAAGAATCCTCTTATTAATTGAACTAGTTCGACGAATTTTGGGCTTGTGCTTGGGATTCAAACTTATGAACCGACTTTCCAATTTTCAGTATTTATACAGTATTTTCTACCTTATTTTTGTTGCTGGTTCTTCTAAAAAAAATAAAAATAACTCACAAATTAAAAATTAAAAATAATTCCTAAGCCAGAAATATATTTACGAATTACGATCAAGAATTCAGTAAGTTTCTTCTTCTTCTTTTTTCATTTTTCTTTATGTAATTCTATGTTTAATATGAAAGCATAATTATTTTGGTTAATGTTAAGATTGGTAAAACATTCATCTTGCTGTTATTTCTTAATACGTAAACTTATATAGTACATACTCAGCTAGGGTTACAAGATGAGACGGAGTTTGAGATGGGCTCAAACTCTATTACCCAATACACCTCTATTACCCCCCCTCAAGTTGGAGCATAGAGATTCAAAATGCCCAACTTGCGAACTAAAGACACAAACTGAGAGACACCAAGAGCTTTGGTAAGAACATCAGCTAACTGAATTTTAGTAGAAACATGCGACGGGGCAATGAGACCAGATTGAATAGCATCACGAACGTAGTGACAATCAATCTCGATGTGCTTGGTCCGTTCATGGAAGACCGGATTCTGAGCAATGTGGAGAGCAGACTGACTGTCACTAAATATAGAAATCGGTGTAGGATGAGACACACCTAAATCATGCAACAGGCCCTTAAGCCATTTCACCTCACACGTAACAGCACGAAGGGCACGGTACTCGGCTTCTGCAGACGAGAGTGAGACTGTAGGCTGCTTTTTAGTTTTCCAGGAGACAGGGGAGGACCCCAAGAACACGTACCAACCCGTCACAGAACGGCGAGTAAGCGGACATGTAGCCCAATCAGAGTCACACCACCCGGTGAGATGAAAAGTAGAACGGGATGACAGTAATATGCCTTGTCCAGGCGTACCTTTTAAGTAACGGACCGTGCGCAACGCGGCATGCCAATGCTCTTGCTGCGGCGCGCTCATAAACTGAGACAGAACGTGAACGGTGTGACAGAGATCCGGCCGAGTGACGGCAAGGTAAACGAGACGACCAACAAGTCGTCGATAGGGCTCGGGGTTAGCAAGAGGCGGACCAGCAGTACTCCCGAGACGATGATGTTGTTCTAGGGGTGTGGAGGCCGGTTTGCATCCAAGTAGCCCAGCTTCCGAGATAATGTCGAGAGTGTACTTTCGTTGACATAAGAATAAACCATCCGTGTTACGAGCCACCTCAAGACCCAGAAAATATTTTAAGTCACCCAAGTCCTTCATGTGGAAGCACGTATGTAAGTAGTCTTTGAAGGCAACAAGAGCTGGTAAATCATTTCCGGAGACAATTAAGTCATCGACATAGACTAAGACATTGAGACGAATCTAATCCCGAACAAAGGTGAACAAGGAATAGTCATAATAACTTTGAGTGAAGCCATACTGTTTCAGAGACTGACCAAGTTTCGCAAACCAACAACGAGGGGCCTGTTTGAGCCCATACAAAGACTTCTTTAACCGACATACTTGGCCAGGGACGGAAGATGTGAACCCCGGAGGTAACTTCATGTACACTTCTTCCTCCAAATCACCATGGAGGAAGGCATTGTGCACATCCATTTGATGGAGATGCCAATCCTTAGCGGAAGAGACGGAGAGAAAGGTACGAACTGTTGTCATCTTAGCAACGGGGGCAAATGTTTCATCATAATCCACCCCCTCAGTTTGATGGTTCCCAAAGACAACTAAGCGGGCCTTTAAACGTTCAATGGTAGAGTCGGACTTATATTTAATCTTATACAACCATTTGCTTCCGAGAGCCTTCTTACCGGGAGGTAACGTGGTCACGGTCCAGGTACCGTTGGCAATAAGAGCTCTCATTTCTGCTTGCATAGCTTGTCGCCACCCCTCATGTTGGGTAGCTTCTTTTAAATTTCGGGGCTCCGTTTGAGTCATTAGAGCTGCCAAATAAGAACGATAGGGGGGCGAAAACTTTTGACAAGAAAGATAGTTAGCCAAAGGATAAGGGGTACCTGAGGTAGACGATGGCACATGAACATTGGAGGCACTAGATGGACTACTATCATCACTATCTTCATCCGAGAAATTAATCACATAGTCTTGAAGAGATTTAGTCGAGATTCTGGTACGATGACCACGGCCTAACACGGGTGAAGCAGGGGCTGCATTGTCAGCAGCACCATTCGGGGATGGCAGGGCAGGCTGGTCCGTGTCAGTGACCGGGGCAGTAAGCACTGTGAGGGGGCTGTCCGTACGGGAGGGGGCAGTAGGCTGGTCACTCTCCCAGTCAAAAACCACATCAGAAACAGGCGGCATAGGGGCAGTCACGGGAGGAGAGCTGACACACCCCGTATGAAGAAATGGGAATTGGTCTTCGTAAAATTTTACGTCCCTTGACACAAAGAATTCCTGTTTTTCAATATCATACAAGTACCATCCTTTTTGACCAGCCGGATATCCCATAAAGACACACTTACGACTACGACTCGCAAATTTGTCACTTTTGGCACGTTGATTATGAGCATAACACAAAGACCCAAATACTCGTAAGAGATCAAATTGTGGTGCGGTGCCAAAGAGAGCTTCATATGGTGTTAGCCCATTTAATAGACGAGACGGGGTACGGTTCATGACAAAAGCAGCAGCTAAAGCACATTCTCCCCAAAATTGAATAGGCAACCCTCCTTGAAATCGTAAAGCACGGGCTACATTGAGTATATGTTGATGTTTTCTTTCTACTCGGCCATTTTGTTGTGGGGTGCCCACACATGAGGATTGAAACAATATTCCAAGTTTTGCAAAATGTGGTTTTAATGGGTGGAACTCGGTTCCATTGTCACTTCGAATGATTTTAATATCAGCTGAAAACTGACGCTTAACCATGGCCATAAATAATATGAATTTGTCGTAAGTATCGGTTTTGGCATTCAACAAATAAATCCATACCCCCCTTGAATAATCATCAACTATTGTTAAAAAATAACGAGCTCCAGACATTGACGGAATAGGATACGGGCCCCACAGATCACAGTGTACTAATTCAAATGCACGCGAACTTTTATTATTACTCAATGGAAAGTTACTACGAATATGCTTAGCTCGATGACAAACCTCACATGGTTTTGACAAAGATTCTTTACTAGAACGAAGGAAAGGAAGTAATTTAACTACTAGCTCAGACGGATGCCCCAGTCTGGAGTGCCACAAATTCAGCAACGGTAGAGTAGAAACAGCACTCACAACGTCCGAGTCTTCTTTCAGATAGTATAGTCCATCTAGACGCTCACCCGTGCCAATCGTCTCCCTCGTATCCCGGTCCTGTATGCGACATAAATTGGCATTGGTTATTAGCTCACAATTTAAAGCATCACTTAATTGTGACGCGGAAATTAAGTTACATTTTAATTGTGGCACAAATAACACAAATTCGAGAATTATTGTTGGTGTCAGCTTTGCTCGACCCATTTGAGAGGCATATATACTCGACCCATTCGGCAGACCTACGACGCGACTCGGTATATTTTGTATATCACAGAGCAGCGCATAATTACCAGTAACATGATGCGAACATCCCGTATCGATTAACCACTTACCAGAATGAGTATGAGTATGTGTACCGTAAACAGTGATCAAAGATGCGGAAGCGGATTGAGAAGATTCTCCACCAGTGGCAGGGGCAGTGGTCACGGCATTGCTGGTTGATTGTCGCGACCCTTCACCTCGGCTGCCTTCCTCTCGGGAACGAGAGCCACCTCTCCCCCCTCCACGACCACGGCCTGTTTTACCACCACGAGTGGTTGGTGGTCGGATGCCCTTCATTTCGTACCACCAATCCGGAAGTTCATCCATTAAATCAAAGCACATGCTGCGATCGTGACCGTCACGGTCACAGTGATTACAATGCAAATTCTGTCGTTCAGTCCGTGTCATTTGAGAAGGAGATTTAGCAGTAGTACGTGGGTCAAGACGAGGACGACTGGGAACATGAAAACTCGCAACAGCAGGGGCGGGTTCATTAGCGCGATCGATACCACGAACGCGTTCTTCCTGTGAGACCATATGAAATGCCCTAGCAACCGAAGGCAGGGGAACTTGCGCCAAAATAACAGAGCGCAGCGACGAATACTGGCTGGGAATTAACCCAAGAAGAAAGTGATGAAGACGATCAGATTCACGACGGGCCGCATGTTGCTTACCACTCGTACAACCGGTACAGCAATTGCAGGAGATAAGCGGTTCGTGTGTATCAATATCGTCCCATATTTGACATAATTTACCATAATAGACAGCCACGGACATACCTTCGGACTGACGGCAATCACGGAGGCCAGCTTTAAGTTGCTGGATGCGCGAGCCATCGACGACGCCAAACCTTTCATGAACATCGTCCCAAAGCCGTTTCGCATTCTTGTATTTTGGGAGAAGAGCACGAACTTCGGGGGAGATAGTATTCGACAGCCAAGCCACCAGCATCGATTGGATAGTCTCCCAATCATCCGGAGTGCAAGGGGACGCTGGTTCGTTAATGACACCATTAACAAAGGCAAATTTACGACGAGATTTGAGCGCAACGGTGACATCGTGCACCCAATCAGCAAAGTTATTGAGAGTAAGACGGATTGGGGTGATAGAATCACCAGGACGATCTTGAGGACCGAGGTAGTACGGAGAAGAGACGTCAATTTTAGGAGGCGGAACGTCGCCGGAACTGTCACCGATAGCCATGACGGCTAGGGTTAATGGATTAATAATTTTAATTGTATTATGTTTGAAAACACTGATACCATGTTAAGATTGGCAAAACATTCATCTTGCTGTTATTTCTTAATACGTAAACTTATATAGTACATACTCAGCTAGGGTTACAAGATGAGACGGAGTTTGAGATGGGCTCAAACTCTATTACCCAATACACCTCTATTAGTTAATGTTATAGATTACTTAATAGTTAATAGTTAATAGTCTTAATACATGCATGTTTGGTAAGGTTTACTAACACAAGGGAACGAAAGAGATACACTTAAGAGCCATTACGCGGAATAGCAAATTAGCAATATATACCGTAATATCCTCTAACAATATTACAATAACGTCAACAAGACCACATCATTGTGAAGTGTATATATTAAGCGATGCATGAATATCCTCTATTTTTGATTCGGCTAATTGTCGTGACTTGTATCGTCTCGTTATTGATCGTAACATTTAAGAATATAGTCAAAAATACATAATCTGGCCTGGGGTGTTTTTTCCACGCTTTTGCAACACACTTTCTATGTTCTTATACGTTGAATCAATGAAAACGAAATAACGATGTTAACTGGTAAATTGTTCAAGCTAAGTAAACAAGAAATCAAAGAAGTCAGTCGAATTATCATATACTCAAATGCAACTTAATTTAAATCACAAATTTTTGTGATAAAAACAAGTTATTTATTAATTGTTATTCTTTAGATATTTTTTTTTTTATTCATGATCCAAATTTTAATGTTTTCTTATAACAAATTTTAATATAGAAGTTTGAATTATCATCGTTGATAGATTAATTTTTTAAATCATTGTCGTTATTCGTTATAATTTATATTTGTTGAATTTATTTTTTTGTTTAATTTGTATTATCAAATTAATTTATGTGAGATGAAATCCACACGTTAAATGTTAAGCATCGATTATTATTAACAGGGAGTATATAATATTTCCATACGTTGACCGGAGTGCATGTGTATTATATTTTTTTTTTTGGTACAAAAAAGTTTAGGTTAAGGGTAGGGGCAGACCACCGGCCTCATTGAGGGCTTAATTCATGGACAGAAGGTGAACTTTTTACCATTAGAATCAACCCTTGTTATACTTTAATGGTCTTCTAGGCTCAAAGTTTAATGATATCTTAATCTGATCGTAAAATCAAATATATTAGAAGAAAAAATAGTATATAAAATACTACGCTTAAAACTAACAAATTACAAAGTCTCAAGAAACAATAAAATGTTCCATAAAATCATTTTACGTACTTGCGTTGAATATTACGTAAAAATAATACTCCCTCCGTCCCGGTCATTTGTTTACCTTTGCTTTTGACACAATTATTAAGGAAATGGTAGGAGACCATTTGTGGTGGTCCTTGGTGGATGACAAGTGGACAATAGTCCCATTGGGACATCAAATTACTCATAGAAAACATTCTCAATATAGAAAGGTAAACAAATGAGTGAGACACCCTAAAATGGAAATGGTAAACAAATGATCGGGACGGAGGGAGTAAAATACTCCGTATAAGACGTTTGGAAGTCAGTGGTACTCGTCATTTCTCAATTACTCTATTAATCTAGTCAAATATTCTTGGATTTAGTCATCACATAATCTTAATATGATATGATTTCAAAATTGTGTCATTACAACTCGTTGATGACTTGATATTACAGTGATACGAACACGAACCCGTTTCTACAGTTCGTATTACTCAATACTTCAATAGAGTAATACATACAATAAAATAATACATTAATATTATGTACAAAATATCAAAGCCATGCAAAAATATTATTTACTACATAATAATATGGATCAACGTCAAATCACAATGGTTTAGAGCTTCATCTAAACGGGTTCGGGTTCGGGTTCGTGTCCGTGTTAGTGGCACATGTCTTTTCATATACGTTGACCTATCCTTCTAAGTTTTCAGAACATTATTCGATTTTTGGACTTTTCTTCAACAAGTTGAGTCCCATTGTTTTTGATGCAATATGAATATATCATGTAACGGTTTAGACAATTAGTCTGTAATTAAGGTGATGAATGATGAAGGTATTGTGACATACGAAGAGAAAAGCGGAAAATAGTAGGCTTAATTGACCATAATATTAGTTATCAAGTACGCACATCTTTGACAAAAAAAATTAATTTAATATTAGAAGGATAAAATATAGTCTAACTTGTACAAATTTAATAGGAAAAAATTTTATCTCTTAATCAAATTATACTAGTATTTTGACTAAAAAAGTACTCATGATTCACAATCTCAATTGATTATACTACTCCATTGTATATATTTTTATGTGTAATAAATTTCAGTAATTTTAGGGAAATGAAAACGCCACTACCGTTTTAATAATGTCGCTCAATTTGCAAGAGAGTAAATAGTAAGATATTCATATAATTAACTTGTATTTGAATGAACGACATTAGTAAGAACGGTAGTAACGTTATGAATTATCATCCCCTAATTTCAGAGCATGGGTTAACCTTCTTAAATGGACAAGTTAGTGAGTTACGGAGTATATATGTACTATTTTAGGAATTTAGCATTAATTAATGTCCAACTTAAGCAAGACTTATTGTTCTCAATTACGGTGTGACGTAATGACTAGTCGTTAGCTAGTTTCTATTTATAAAAATGATGAATTGGCATACAAAAATTAAAATGGGGACTCAAGTTGATCATGGAATTTTCGTAGCACTTGGAAAATTAGCTTTCACAAAAATGTAAACACACCCTAAGTCAACGTTTTGTAGTCAACCTACGCCACCCCACTTGTTTATAATTCCCACCCTATATAAACATACAAATCATACTACTCGTTAATAGAGAAACATATTTTACATATCATAGTCCATAATATTAAACAAAGACAAAAAAAATTATCTGTTAATTAGCTGTTTTTTATAGTAATTATATATTATATATTTAATTTGTTACGTAATACATACACATTAATCAAGTTGGAATACACCCTATATGGTCTATATATAGAGGTTTGTTTATAACTTTACAAAGTATCTTCGTTGCTTACTTCCTTAATTTGGGAGATTCAAAGAGTATATTAATCTTGATTCTTGATTCTACTTAATTAATTAACTTACTTTCTTAATTACTTATTATCATCAAATTAATTAAACTATGGTGGGTACTCAAGATCCTTCTAATAATGGCCATCTTAATGTATGTTTTCTCTTCTTCTCTTGCTCTTTTTTCCATTTTCTTATGTTTTTTATGTCTTAATCTCTTTTTAATGAACGGTTTTTATAACGTATGTCTTCTGAAAGGTTTTACAAAATATTCTCATACAAAAATGTAAATATAAAGCTACTTTTACAATAACTAATGAAAATTATTTACTTGTATAAGACTGCATTACATTGATTTTATAAAATCTACAATTTACTTATTATTTGACAAATATCCACATGGGTTATTTAACGATCTGTTTTACAATATATTTACCATCATGAAATTGCTCAACATACAATTAGATATATTTCATTATTTTGTTTAAAAAAGAAAATAGAAGTTTATGGATGTACTCAAATTTTGTCTTTATATTCATTATAAGCCTTCGTGAGCTAGTAACTTTGTCTAACACATGATCGTTCATTTATTAATCCAATGACTAATTGTTTATATTTTTTTAGTAATCTTCTTATATTATTGGCTATAAAAATTAGCTTAAGCTATATAGTATAACTAGATTTTATACCCATGCGATACACGGGTCTATATTAATATCATTTTCATAAATATTTTATAACAATTAACTTATAAAAATAATTTTTATATATAAATACTATCATTAACCAAAAAGAGTATCCTAGGCATGTATGTTGTAGTTCACGTTGCTTCTTTATTATCTTCATCTTCTTCATGAGTGAATGAATCAATGGTGAAGTCGTATGAATGAAGTAAACGCGTTAGAGAATTAGCCACGTTACAACATTTTGGTCCACATTTATTTTTACTTCTTACGGTATTAAATCGAATAATTAGCATAATTTAGGTTTTGCACTATTAATCACAGAAATATATTCTTACTAGTTTTAGCCTCAAATTAAAGCTCATTCATTGAGTGAAACCCAAAAACTTGTGTTCATGCACCTAGTGTTTATTAATGTGCATCAACATCTTCTCTTACAATAAATTTTATGTTAGGTTTAAATTTCGTCACCACTTGTCCACTTTATTGTACTGCCCTTACAACCTATTTCACAACAACAACAAATGTCTACGTTGTTTTCATTGTTTGAGAAAGTATTTAATTATCGGAGTGAAAATTATTTTATTTAGGAGTACGAAAAAGGACGTCCTTTGTTATCCTGAACGGTTGAATATTCATTCGCTTGATTTTTATTTCATAAGATTTTAATCAAAATAAATAATTGTTATCTGATGATATTTTTTCGTATGAGTAGTCAAGTAATATACTCATGACCCATAGGTAGCGACTGCCAATTCACGTACCAATTGCTATACGTACCAAGTACAAATAAATATCTTAAATTTCAACAAAATCGACTTAATAATTTTCAACTTAATTTGTTAAAAATTCTTTTCAATGAAGACTTAGTTTATCAATAGATAAAATTATCCATTACTTAATAGTATAGGACATATAAAATCCGTCTTAATCATTTTTCTAATTTCCAGCTGATCAAATTTTTTGCGAAGAATAAGTCAAGGTCAACTAATAAACGTCACGTTCAAGATATATGTACAAATCCTTTTCACATGAACAATACTTCGTATAAATTAATGTAACGGTCCAAAAATGATGTTTAGAAGCTTAGAATATTCAACTATACTTTTGTTAACCAATAAAAAGAGACCATTTTTTCTTATTTTCTTTTTGGATGTGTCTATCAAATTTTTGGCGTTTTTTTTGCTAAAAATCTCCAACCTTTTAGGCTTTTAGTGAAGTAAATCTCACATCCTATTTGACTATTTGGGATATTTCAACCTTTTCTAGTTTGTTTTCTTTTGCCATGCATGTAAATTTTTGGTATATATTTCGTAAATATTGTTTCTTCCGTATTTTTTTTAGACTTTTTATATTTAATCAATTTTTTTTCAAATTTATATGTATGTATTTGATGAGAATAATTCAGCTAAAGACAACACAAAATAATTTGAAGAAAGTAGAGGTGTTAGGGTTAACAAATATGGTTTGATGATACGATATAATTAAATTTGTGTAAATAATTTCATGAATTGGGTGATCCAAATCATCCAATAATCCCCTAAATTAGATGACAGTAGAGTATATACCATATACTTACCTAAGACAATTGTAAAATATTTACATTTACTATACTAATATGAAATTAAAATCATTACAAATATCGTATTTGATTTTTTGACTTAGCCGCTTGCCCTCGAGTCATCTTCATCACCTCCACAAGACCACAACCCTATATAACCCAAGTTACTTATTTGTAATTATTATATGAGACATCACAAAGTTGGACAAATTATATATATAAAAATCACTTTTTTTATTAATAAAAAAAATATCTCATGGCATGAAAGTAACCATCATATATTCATATGTATTGAAGTTTAGGAGGTGAGATGATGAGTTGTCTTACTTGGCCATAGAACATTAATGACAAGAGTATCAATAACGTGTTATGGGAGCTACTTGCGCAAAATTAGATTATTTATTTTGAGAAACAGTAAGGTAAACAAAGCATGACAGTATGACACCATGTGAAATGATTCTAATTTATTGACGTTGACTTGAACGTTGTAGTAATCCACCAATTACATTTTCAACTTACGTTACGTGGGCTGTTCAAACCTGTATTTCTTCTCTCATGTTTATCAATTTTATACGTACCAAATTAATTTTGCTCTTTTTAAACCCAACCTATCATATGCTATCAATTTACTTTAGTATTGTGCTTATATCAAATTAGTTAATTTTATTAACACAACTTCTCGTTAAAGACGACATATATCCGTCTTTATGACGGGTTAGATTCTCTCTCATAAGGAGGCAAGTAAAAGGGTCTCCACTTGTCCTCCAACTTGCCTTTTAATAAGAGGTAATTCAATTCATCTTTATTGAATACGAATATACGTCATCTTTAATAAAAGTTACTGTTTTATTAAGAATTTAGTTAAGCACCCCTAAATTTCTTGTTTGTCACTTAAGTTCCATCTATGATCATCGGATATTAATTCACAAACCTTAATTCATTTCGAAATCATTGACTAGATAGATGAAGTATAAAAGTAGTAATACATTACATACTCGTACATTTAAATTTGATTCACCTGATTTTACATGTAACTGACTGAGGGTCTTATCCAATTTACTTCGATTTAACTTATGCCCAAAAGGAATAGGTTTACTCTATCCTTTTTTTTAAGGCAAATTTAACAAAAATAACCCAACCTTTGTTAAATCTTCCAAAAATAACCCAATCTTTCAATTTAAACAATAATAATCCAACCTTTGCATTTTCGGTACAAAAATATCCCACTACTTAATTATCTAACATTCTTTTAGAAAACTAAAGAATGATATTTTGATAAATCTTTCAAATTTGATATTATGAAAATAAAAGTTTAATCATTTTTTAGATTTTTTGATATTTTCTATAAAATAAAAAGGTTTTCTCTTTAGAGTTTAATCAAGACGCATTTACTTACTTGTATAATTCTCCCTCTGGTTCCGTTTGATAATGTAATCTTTACACGGTATTATCATGTGCATGAATGACTATCATTTGAGATAATTAAAATTATGAGTGTGAAGATGGTTTCCTTTACTTATTCTTTTTTATTTAACATAAAATATATACATAAAAAAATCGATTTTGATTAAATTTTTATTTACATAATATCAAATTTTAAAGATTTATCAAAGTAATTCACAAAATATCATCTAACAAATGCACTTTAGTTGAGTAAAGAGATATTTTTGTGACGAAAACGCAAATGTTGGATTATTTTTGTTTAAATTGAAAGGTTGGGTTATTTTTGGAAGATTTTAAAAAGGTTGGGTTATTTTCGTTAAATTTGCCTTTTTTTAACGGAAGATGAATTTCAGTAATAATTAACCACATGGCATCTAGCTAAAAATCTATAAGAGTATAATGTTTATTTCAAGCTAATTATAAATTAGTTAACCTTGTTTATATAATCAGACGGAAACAGAGGAAAAATTGAAGAGACAAAAAGAAATAGATGATTGGCTACCTATAACATCAGGAAGAAATGCAAAATGGTGGTATTCTGCATTTCACAATGTCACTGCCATGGTTGGTGCCGGTGTTCTCGGCCTTCCTTTCGCCATGTCTCAACTTGGATGGTAACTTCTCGTTACGTTAGATAATCTTTACAATCTTATAATTTTCGTTATGCCTTTGGAATAAATTTAACGTTTCAGTCGATATTATTAGTCGTAAGACTAATAAAAAATGCATATAACGTAACTTGAAAATTAATCGTATCAGTAAATACTCACGACAGTTTTAAGGAAGACTAACTGAATTACATTTAACGTGCTTAAAATTGTGCAGGGGGCCTGGAGTGGCTATACTAGTACTATCATGGGTTATAACATTGTACACCCTATGGCAAATGGTGGAGATGCACGAAATGGTACCGGGAAAGCGGTTCGATCGATATCATGAGCTCGGACAACATGCTTTCGGAGAGAAATTGGGTCTTTGGATTGTGGTTCCTCAACAACTTATTGTAGAAGTCGGTGTAGACATTGTTTATATGGTTACGGGTGGTAAATCACTTAAGCAATTTCATGATATTATTTGTGCTAACAAAAAGTGTAAGACTGACGGCATTAAGCTGACCTACTTCATCATGATTTTCGCCTCCGTTCACTTTGTTCTGTCTCACCTCCCTAATTTCAACTCCATTGCTGGTGTTTCCTTGGCCGCTGCTGTTATGTCACTTAGGTACATTTTATTACCTTACGTATGAGCTATGTTGGTTCATTTTATTCATCGCAAACTCTTGATTCAAACGGCCAATTTGTCTTAAACAAATAAGACGGGATTTTGTGACAATTTTATGGTAAAATGTAACCACAAATGTCCCGTTGTAGAGCTTGCTTGTGGTAACTTATTTTCCAAAAGTGGTCACATTTGGATGTATTATTAGGATATTAAAACATTAATTGGATTGAAAAATGTGACCTATAGGACTAATAATCTTCGATTCATTCTGAAACAGTTACTCGACCGTTGCGTGGGCATCATCACTACACAAGGGTGTACAACCAGACGTATCATATGCATTAAGAGGCACCAACGGTGCGACAAAGACCTTGGACTTCTTCAACGCTCTCGGAACCGTGGCATTCGCTTATGCAGGGCACAATGTAGTACTTGAAATTCAAGCTACTATCCCTTCGACTCCAGAGAAGCCGTCTAAGGGACCTATGTGGAAGGGTGTGGTTGTCGCGTATATTGTTGTTGCTTTGTGCTACTTCCCTGTCTCACTTATCGGATATTGGGTCTTTGGCAACTTGGTCCTAGATGATATCCTCATCTCCTTGAATAAACCTTCTTGGTTGATTGCAATGGCTAACTTGTTCGTCGTTATCCATGTTATTGGAAGCTATCAGGTAATTTTCTTCATGTATGATTGCATTTATTTGGATATAAGTCAGGTCGGTTTTGCCAGATCTAGGGTGAACGAGTTAAGGAACCACGTTGGCTCTTATTTTCCTCGTAAAGCTCAAGTCTCTTTTCCGCTTAAAATTTAGTTGATATGTGTTTTTAATTTTCTTGTTTCAGATATACGCAATGCCTGTATTTGACATGATGGAAACCGTGTTAGTAAAGAAGTTGAACTTCCAGCCTACTTGGATACTTAGGTTCATTACTCGCAATCTCTATGTTGGTGAGTATTTTTCATGATTGATGCCAAATATACAAATGGAAAATTAGACGGTGTCACTGGAAGATGCCGAGTCTCGGTACCAATCTCTCACATACACCATGTCCGGTCCGTTAAAATGATGGTTTTTATATAAGTGTGTGTGAGTGAGTGGTACCGAAACTCAATATCACCCGATGGTGCCCTAACATTCGCAACTTGTAAGAAACTAATCAAATGACAAAACGCTCGAGTAACCAACTCTCTGTACTTACACAGGTTTTACAATGTTCATCGGCATCACCTTCCCCTTCTTTGGCGGTCTTCTCGGATTCTTTGGAGGATTTGCATTTGCCCCTACCACATACTTTGTAAGCTCATTTTAAAATTTCTTCCGTCACACTTATTTTTACAAAAAAATGAGATTGCGTCACCTGATGGTATTACAACACCCGTTATCAACATTTTTTTCCTCGAAGTTTACTTATATGTTCTTATATATTGTTTACCTCACTTGTGATTGTAGCTTCCTTGCGTCATGTGGCTTTCAATCTATAAACCAAAGAGATTTGGGCTGTCTTGGTTCGCCAATTGGGTATGTCACTAAATAATTACATTCTGAATTTTGAGAACATAAATATAAACTTGCTTAATTTAACTAACCAAAACAGAGTAACAATTAACATATATTGATATATGTCTTACGGGTGAATTGCAGATTTGTATCATACTCGGAGTACTTATAATGGTGTTATCGCCTATCGGAGCACTAAGACAGATCATAATCTCCGCAAAAAAGTATACATTCTACAGCTAGAGAGCCTCTTAATTCGGTGCGAAGACAATGCATCATTGGAGCTTAAATATCGAAAAGCATTCGAAATTTTGAGACGTCAAGGATTGGGTTTGATTTAGTAATGTGTGTGTGTTTTTAAGATTTGTGTATGATATTAGAAGCATTTTAAAGGAATTTCATGTAAATGAGTTTGCCTTGTGAATCATGTTAAAGATTGTTTTACTTAATATTACATGTCCCCAATATTCAACTTATTACAACTCGCAAAGGAAAACAAATTAGTTTGTAAAACGAGTTTATCTGGTACTATATATTTTGCAGGTAGATGTTTTTCGAGTTTCGGTATTGCAGTATAAATTCTTATCTAAAGTTGTCTTACACTAACTCGCTAGTTTGTAAAATGAGTTTGTTTGGTAAATAGCTTTGCACTTTCATGGGTAATGAATTTATGATGTTTTGTATAAGTGGAATCGGTTTACACAAAACTTTGCACAAAACGGTCTTACATGAGAATAACGAATTTTTCACATTGGGACACAATCAGTCAATCACACATTGTCATAGTTGCTATTTTGCTAATACACAAAATACTGATTTTATGAACTGAAAGCCCAAACATATGTATCCAATAGTTTTGATTTTATGGGCTTGAGGCCCAACTGTATGTATCCATCCGGACTATGTTAATAGCCTGGACCTTGGTATTCAGTGGACCGAAGTTGTCGTCGTCGTCGTTATCATCATCGTACGACATCTCCATAACATCCTTCAAATAAATTTAAGAGTAATAAGAAAATAATAAAAATAGGACAATATGTTTTATCACACATTTTAATTTGTATCCAAACTTAGTTGAAAACTCGTGCCTTGTCATTCAATTATAAATTAAAAGAAATTATATATCCACAGTTGAAATGTGTCAATATTCATGCTTAATAGGAGTAGTAAACTACATATTGTTAGATAATGTTTTATCACGTGTTCCATTAAACAAAAGGTGAGAAATATGAATTTTTTAATTAATATTGCAGGTGTTGTGAGTTGTATCTATTTTATCAAAATGTTCAGTTAACCTTAACATACCTATACATAGAGGCAAATAAATTAGGTATCCAACCCAAAACTAAATTCGATTTGGCTATTTGGTTTTTAAACAGATTTTTTTTTTACGAATTTGAAACAACTAAGATTCAAATCGATCGATCTTTAGACATGAGCAAAAATAGTTATAAATGCAAATAAAAAAATAATTTTGCATAGTTCAATAATATACAAAAATTCGTGTATACGGAAATTCGTATCGTGCATACAGAAATTCGTGTAATTGACACCATACAAGTGCAAATTGATTGATCTTTAGACATAAGCAAAAATCATACCTACGAAAATTCGTATCGTGTATACGGAAATTCGTGTAATTGAAACCGTCACCATATCATATCTGTATGATAAAAATGTATCATATATTTATGTTTAATTCGAATTTGAGGCGGGTATGACTACTACTTGGAGTAAAGCCCTCTCATATGAGTTTTAACACTACTATATTTATAGGGCTCGAACACGAGACCTCTTGTTAAGGTAGAACACTTCCTGGCCAGGTAAGCGATGGGAAAACGTGGCATGCGGAAAATGGTAGAAGGCAGAAGTGAGGTCCGTACGTTGAATTGGGTCCCTAAAGAAGAGATTAAAAAGTGAACAAGAGTGGGTGCGGTGACGCGGTACCGTAATGACTAATGAATACTGAGTAGTATAAGTATAACAATAGGTCTTGCTTAAGACGGGTCGGATCTTTCAACGGGTATTTTGTGAGAGGAAATGGGTAGAGGGGATAAGGTGGGCTCCCCCCATGTGCTCTCCACTCACCCTTGATGGGTATTTTGTGAGAGAATATGGTATCCGTCTTAAGCTTAAGACGGATACCTCGGTCTTAAATAAGAATTTGTGTAAGTATAAGTATAAGTATCATCACTCAAACACGGCCCCCACTCTTATTACACCCCACATCTGACATCACAATATGACACACTATCTCTTCTAAACATATTATAGCAACGTGCACTATTCTTTGCCGACTTTTTTAATGGGAGTGATAAGTTGGTATTGTCGGAAGGCCGTTTGGTTTAAAAGATCAGAATATTATCAAGTAGTGTTTAATATCATGAAACTCAATTCGTATGGGCTTGATTTCTCCTACTCTTTTTAATCATTTGGTTAATTTTTAGATCTATTTAGTATGCAGATCTAAATTGGCTTCGAGCTTTAGAGTTTCACGTGTCTCGTGCTCCGAATGATAGGATCACATGGCACTACCTTGTGACACTGAATCTCGATACCACCCTTTCACATGCCATGGTGCCCTTATGTAGACTCCTTATTTTGGTAATCCCTTGTATATTGTATGAGTGAGAATGTGGTATCGAGATTGAGTATCACTCAATGATATCATATCTTTTCTAATTTGTATTGAGTTTTAAAGTGGGTCATGAAAAATCAAGATTCAACTAGAGAACCATTGTATCATTTTGGTCATGTTGTGTATGAAAGATAAAGTAGTCTAAGATTGTCTCGTAAATGAATAAACTTTGAAATCATGAAGCTATATGGGATTTCAAAGAGTTGGAATAGAGTTATGGCCGTATCTAACTCCATTGTAATATACCCTAATCAAATATTGCAATCTAATTCAAAAAATGCACCCAAATAGCCTTTACACTGTTTTTATTAGATTATTATAATAATAGACTTTTATTATTATTATTATTATTATTATTATTATTATTATTATTTTCACATTTTCGGGAGACTTTATAGCATATTTTGAGTGACGTTATCATCATCGAACCTTTTATAAATTAAATGATGATTAATAAGCACCTGAATATATATAAAAAAAAATAGATAATAAAATATTATACTATCCTAGTATTTAGTTTTTCTGAAGTTATCCTTAACTTGGATTATTAGCTAAATCTCAAAATTAGAATCTAGGATTAATTTATTAGGCCGTGAAAATACAGCAAGGTTCACTAATTGATACACTCCGTAGGTTTTAAATTACATAAATTATTGTTTAAGACAAGAGTATCCGTATTAATTAACTCCAAACATCTCTAATAGTGTAGAAGACAAATTAAAAATGTCTAGATATTAGCAATACGTCATTTGATCCATTTTGATTTTAAAACGGTTATAATATGAGAGACTAATTGTCTAAATTAAATTAAAAACACAAAAAACTTTGAAGAGCTCAACAAGTTATTGAGTTACTACTTTTATCGTACATTTGTATCTATTTTATCGTACTCCTTTTATAGTTACTTATGACTTAAAATATCTATTTTATTTGGTACATATTTTCATAACAATCGTACATGTATTATCATATATTGTAATCCTTATTATAAATACTAATTTTATTCCGTTTTTCTATCAATTTATAATTAATCTCTCAATAAGTATATTGATGACCGTGTAGGAAAGAATGCAGTAACACATACGAAAATTATATAGAAAGAGATCAGAAAAGACAGAACCGTAAGTAGTAGTGCCGTGGTAAAAAGCCATTGCCTTGAAAACTGTTTCTCCAGTACGACCGTGGTGGCGATCAGCTATTGCCGGTAGTTCCCCAAGGGTAACACTACAGCCGCCACGCAGCTCCGCCCACTCGGAACTGTGAGACGTGGAACGAGAATAAAAGCAATACCCAGAAACTTAGAACAGAAGAGAGAGAGTGAGAATATGAGAGGAGAGAGTTGTGTTGTGTGTTTGGAGAGTACTAGGGTGCTCTATTTATAGGAAAAATAGAGCAACTGCTGCAGCAAAACCGACTCCACAATAACAGCAGTTAGTGGACCCGGTAGTGTTCCTGAAAACCAGAGAGTTGTGTTGTGTGTTTGGAGAGCAGTAGGGTGCTCTATTTATAGGAAAAATAGATAGGCACAGCCCGCCGCATCCCGGATCCGGGCCGGGCTCTGGCTCAGGCTCAGGCGTGTGCGAGCTGAATTAAGCACCTCGCAGAGTCTCTACAAAAGACTCATTTAACCCATTAGTGATAAGTAAGAAAAGATGTGTATATATAAACACATACACACTTCCTTTCCTCTCCTATGTGGGATAGTAGAAAATATGTTCAAAGGCTTAAAAGCCCCTATTTCCAACAGACCGTATCTCAACTCTCGGGTGGGAATTAACAGATCTAGTACTACGATGAGAGTGACCTAAAAGAAGTGAAACAAAGGTGTGGTTGTGTGGGTTTGACCCTGACAAAGTTAAGTTCTAAAGTTTGTTTTCGGTGCGCCTTATCAACACTTGCTATAGATCTTCTTCTAGAGTTTAATTTGTGCAATTTAAAGTCATCTCTAAAAACACCACCCTTTATCACTTGGTATAATTTATCACAATATGATGCTTCAAGAGTCTAATGTAGCATAATAAAATGAATAATTTATATGTGACGATTATATATAAAAGTCAATTAAAAAACTAATAAGAATTTTATTGTTAAACAATATATTAGTCTGATTTTGTTTTATTTTATCAACTCGTCTCTTTCATGTGTATTTTTTTCTTCATAATTTGTTTGTTTTGCACTTAGTATTAGATTTGTCAAATTAATGTAACAGGGCTCGCTAAATACCCTTTAATTTCAAGGTTATTGAGTTGTGATATCGTGTGAAAGAACAATTTCATCAAAGAGTTCGTGATATTCTCACCCTTCTTGCTTGAAACTCACATATAAACTATATAAACTATATTAGTTAAATATAATACTCCAACTCTTTAAAGTCTTACACAAAGTTTTGAGAGAAATGATATTTCAATAAGTTATTGAGAATCATTTTCTCCACACTTCTTTGTGTATATTTTGTAACTCTTTATTATTAATGGTAGCTCAAATAACTTGTTCATTTGGTACCAGATATTATAAAGACAAACTTCTATTAACCCTTCACATAAGTACATCATTTTATGTTATTTGTACATGTTTATTTGTAGTTTTGTACATGTTTACTTCAAATTGTAAAAGGATCTTTCTATAAACTTATTCACCTATACTTGAGAGTTTATAGCTGCATATAATAATATTAAAATTTAAAGGTTAAATACTTAGATATTAGGTAGTGAGTCTCCATGAGGCTGTCGTATACTCCATGTGAGACGAAATACATAAAAACACTATAACCTAGCAAAAATGAAAAAGATAAATAAAGATATAAGAAAAGAGTAAACGTAATAATATCATGAAATCGTTTTATATGAGAAATTAGTGATCCACAAATGGTAGTAGTAACTAGTGAGTTAGTAGACTTGACAAACAAACCGGATCGTGTCGGGTTCGTATTCGTGTTACATGTAAACGGGTCACAAACCCTTCAACCCAAACCCAATCCAATTAAATATCGTATCGTGTTCGCGTAGACTCACCTATATAAATGCGTCATCAAGGCTCAACCCAAACTCATTAATCTCGCGCCGGGTTCGTGTCGTGTTTTCGATTATGTCATGTCTATATTTGTAAAGTTTTAATATATGTATGTGATAGAGGAATTAAGATTACTTTAGTAAACATATCATTTGTGTCGGATTCGTGTTTAGAGAGCTCAACCTAAATCCAACCCAATTAAATCTCATGTCGTGTTCGTATCGACCCACTTATATAAATGAGTCATCATGCCTCAACCCAAACCCGCTAATATTGTGTTGTATTTCCGTGTCGTGTCATATTTTGTCAACTCTACTAATAGCAAGGGTCCATTATGTAATACTTTTATTTGGTCTTTGGAGAAACGGTCTACTACATCAACAAGTCAAAATTATTAATGAAATCACAACATTTTATTGTCCAACAGCCAAAACTCAACAACTCATCCAAACGTCAAGGCTAGAATTAGTTAGAGAAAACATCGTTCTTTCTTCTATCCCCTAATCAACCATACACAAAAATCAATTCTGCCCACTTCAAACACAGTCAAATGCAATTAGAAAAAGCACCAAACAGTATTTATCAGAATTGTTTAAACCACAAATTATTGTACGTATAGTCGTATAAAATTGCATTAACATGAGACAAAACTCTAGTCAATTATTAAATAAATGTATATAGATACATTTGACTTATGTACAGAAAAAGTACATAACAAAAGGTAGCTCTGGTGGTAAGAGTTATCAAAATTTGTGGGATCGATTCTTACCAATGACATATTACGCTAATTTGAAAAGAAAAAAACATAAATACGGTTCATGTATATATGGAGACATAATTGGTTATCAACCTCGTGCCTCTTGTATGATAATATGATAATGTAATTGCTATTTTGTTATTAAATGTCTTAAGTAAAATATGATATTATAATACTCGGTAAAACATTTTGTTTTGAGATTTGGTGTATTTGCAGTCACTTTGACTTGCTCAATATGTCCACGTCTTATAAAAAGAAAACATGAGTCATTACTTAAATATAATTAATCGTAGGAGTTGTATAATTAAAAAATAGAGAAAAAAGTATAAATCAATAATGGGGTAGCAATGTAGTTTTGTTATTTTATTCTTTGGTTTTGATACAAATTATATAGAAGTAATTTATTAGAGAATACTAAATTTTGCCCTTTTGACAATTTGCCAACCTCGTTGATTTATTAAGGTGAATATCGTCATCTTTCCATCGTTGCGGATTAACATAATTATTTTAAGCACATTATGATAAAATTATACAACATGAATGTCTTATGTACCACCCTTATACACAAGTCACAACCATATACTCCGTACCATACAATAATTATAGGCTTATAGTTGCTAGAAACGTTGTGCAAGCTTTTGGCCATTGGCTCATGGAGTCATGGCTATCATACATATTGGTCTTTACTCTTTAGATACTTAAGAAGTTTTAGTGTTGACTCGTGAATCTGTCTCATACAATAACTAACGTAGTTAGACTATTATTGGTTGTTTCTTAAGCAAATAGCTAAGGATTTTGACTTTTAGCCTATTAAGTCGCTTTCAATAACATTAAAGAAATTGTGTAATTGTCGATAGGCGATACTCATTTTGGTTGGAATTGCAACAATTTTCATCTTTGATCTATTTTTAAATTGCAACATTTCAACCTGATCTGATTTTTGTGAGTAAATTAATACCGCTATATTGAGTAAGACTTAATAAGTACACATTGTGTGAACATTTATATAAAATTGTTCTACACAAAACTTTCGAGTACTTGTTCATTTGGTCTTATTGACGACGGGTATATTCGACTTTAATGAAAACGGGTCAGATTCCCTCTCACAAGAAGGTAAATGGGAGGGAAAATGGAAAACTAAATAGATCTCTACTTGGTCACTTGCCCTTTAACTTATCACTCTGTGCGAGAGAATTTGACCCATTTTCATTGAATACGGATATGCCTCGTCTTCAACGAGAATTTGCGATACTTATTAGGAATAACTTAACATTTAATTTTAGCAGCAAGTCTTGCTTGTGACGGACCGACCCGTCGCAAGCTCGGTCGGTAATTTTAGAGCAGCTAAAGATAGCACCTATAGGCCATAGTCAATCAATCAAGTAGTCGTATAATCGTATTTTGTAACTGACCATTTAATTACATAATCAATGACAATTTAAGCATACTAAATAATCAAAGGGCAAAATTGTCATTTCAATAGTAATATAAATAACACATCGGTTTCGCTTTCCAACATTACTTCGCGCAACCCCAAGCCCCCTCTTCGCTCTTCTTTTTCTCTACTGTCTTTTTCTTTTTCTCTCTCTGCAACATTTCGTCGAACACCTGGTGTGCACCCTCGTAAAACCGCCATAGAACCTTCTATTATTTAAAACCAAGCACGACCCATTTCAGAACGCATCGTTTTATCCTAGCCCAGATCAACAACGACGTCGTTTGATGCTGATTTTCTTCGTAAAAGGATAAATAAAGGTTAATTTTAAAGGTATTATTATTATTTACTAAAACCGCGGTAGAATCTTCTATTGCCAAAACTAAGCACAACCCATTTCAGAACGCATCGTTTTAGCCCAACCCAGATCAACAACGACGTCGTTTGATGCTGATTTTGTTCGCAAAACGAGAAAGAAGGGTTCTTTTTTAAGGGTATTATTATTATTTATTAAAACCGCCATAGAACCTTCCAACAGAGGAAACTAAGCACAACCCAATTCAGAACGCATCGTTTTATCCAATCCCAGATAAAAAACGAAGTTGTTTGATGCTGATTTTGATGAGAAAATGAGAAATGAAGGTTAATTTTAGAGGGTATAATTGATGGGGAAACTAGGGTTTACGGTGGCGGCGTTGACGGCGGCAGTGACGTGTGCGGTGGCGGCGACGGTGGTGGGAAAGAGGATAAGAAGTCGGAGAAAATGGAGGAAAGTTGTAAGGGTATTATTGGAATTTGAAGAAAGTTGTGGTACTTCATTAAATAGATTGAAACAAGTTGTTGATGCTATGGCTGTTGAAATGCATGCTGGTTTAGCTTCTGAAGGTGGTTCTAAGCTTAAAATGTTGCTCACTTCTGTTGATAAACTTCCTACTGGGTATATTATTCTTCCGAGTTTCAAAATTTTGATTAATTTTAATGTAATGTTGTTGCATTGCATATGTTTCTGGTTGTTTGATTGACTTATGATTGGTGGCGAAGTCGTGATTTGTCGTTAGGGTATATTATTCTTCCAAATTTGGATTAATTTTAATGTATGTTGTTGCATTGCTATGTTTTTGGTTGTTTGATTGACATATGATTGGTGGCGGCTGTGGTGGATCTAGGGGGGCTAGCAGGGGCGGTCGCCCCCCCCCCCCGGATGAAATTTTTTAAAGTTTTAGTTAAAATTTTCGAAATTTTTTTAAATGTGCTCGAATTTTTTTTAAATGTGCCTTATAAAATTAGTCGTTCGTCCCCCCTAAAAATTTTCGCCCCCCCTAATTTCAAATCCTGGCTCCGCCACTGGGTGGCGGAGTTGTGATTTGTCGTTAGAGACTGAATTAGTAATGACAAACAAGGTATCCGAGAAGAAAAAAAACTGATTTATCTTTGAGATAATGTGAGTCATTGGATGTGTTTTAGTGCTTCGTAATTGTAATGTTGTGTTGTTTGTTCAATGTGTGTAAGGTACAAGAAAGATTGAACCTTTAAATGTTTCATTGATTTTGGGACAATGTGTATATGGGTGATAACATTGTGAATTTTGTCTTGTACTCCCTCCATTCAACTCCAAATACAACATTTCTTTTTTTGACACTATTCATGAATGGAGAGAATCTTTACGATTCCTTGCAATATGTAAGACAAAATATAGTCATGTGGGATCTTGTTAGATTCATCTTTATAAGTACAATTAGAATATCGGAATTTTATATTTTTTTATATTGTAAAACCCGAGATATTTACGTTACAAACCGTGCGTTGGCAAACGTGTAAAAGAGAAATGTTGTGTTTGGAATTGAATAGAGGGAGTATTTGATTATGTAGTAACGTAGTACTTGTGTTATGTCTTGTTTGATTATTGGTTGTATTTTCCCATTGTAGAGATAGCATTGATTAAACTGTTTTGTTATGATGATTAGTGTTTGAACTATATCTCAGTTAATATGGTTTACTGTTAAGAACAATGTTAGTTGTGGCGGTGTGATTGGTTAATGTGTATTTATCAAAGATGTTCACTTGGTACAGTAGGCACCTTATTGGATTTTCATGTCATGGAGGTTAAATGACTTGTATGAACATGCAGAATGCGACATATTGAGTGATTCGAGTCTCATTGTTCAATGCTAAACTTTTAAGACCATGACTATCGATTCTTATTATAACTTTTTGTAGGTTATGTTGGAGGCAATTTTTATTGAGTTCCATGTTTAATTTGTGACTTAACTCGGTTGATTTTTGTAATTTGCTAACCATTTCCGGGCGTTGCTCGTTTATTACTTGTTTTGTCTAGTAGATGTAATGTAACGCGAATTATCTGTCTCTAGTATAAAACGCCTAATGCACGATGTTTTTCTGGTTGTTCTTGAAGATTTATTTAAGAATTAATCTCATGCTCATCAGAGCTATTCATGCCTTTGTGCATGATTAATGGCTTTGGATACCTTTTCGGGAATCTTCTAAAGTTGTAATTTGTTTTGGTAATTAGTACCGACTACTGAATAGAATTCTTGGCATCACTCATTACTTTATTATGAAGCATTATATTCACGTTTATGCATATTTTGATTTTATCAAATCCTTGATATCTTTAGTTTTACTAATCTAGATTTGCGTTGATTTTTTGTTTGGTCCTAAAGTAGTCTTTATGATATTAACTGTGGGGGACAACTGTAGTCTTATTTCTGTTGAATATTTGAGTTTCAATCTCTGTAGCTGTCATACTTGACAGCCTGTTGCCATTGGATGTGGGCCTCCACCACTGTGAAAGGCCAAGAATGACTTTCTGGCATCCATGGTCCTTGTTACAGTGAATAGTAACTATTCTTTTGCTGCCTGGTTTCATTCTTGCTGTTTTGTAAGCAAGTCGGTTGCCAAGTGTCAACTATGGATTTCTTGCAAATGTAGGACGCTGTTACTCATAAGCCCGGTACAAAACCCGTCAGCATTGAAATTGCTTGTGTGGCTCTCTGTTTTAACAAAAAAGGAAAACTATGTATTTTTTTCAATGCTGCGGGTTATTGTATTTCGTCTAATTTTTTCGTCTAAGTGTCTAATTGTTTCACTGAAAATATAGAACGATGTTACTCATATGCCGGGTTCAAAACGTGTCAGCATTGTTGCTTTTGTGGCACTCTTTTCAACAAAAAAGAAGACTATGGATTTCTTTCAATGCGCTGGTCGTTGTATTTCGTTAAATTGTTTTACTGCTTTTTGTCAATCTATTGACGAAGAAAATCTCCTGTTTTTTTTTGCTGTTAGGAGTGAGACTGGAGTATATTACGCACTACATCTTGGAGGAACTAATTTTAGGGTATTGCGGGTTCAGCTAGGAGGAAGAAGATCCAGCATTGTCAAACAAGATGTTGAAAGAAAACCTATCCCTGAGCACTTAATGACAAGTACTACCGAGGTTGCTTAAGTCTGCCATGCCCTAATTATTGTATATTTCCGAGAATTATTTCATATGTGCTATGCTGTAATTAGAAATCTTGATTACTTTTCTTGCAGGATCTATTTGATTTTATTGCAGAATCTCTAAAAGAGTTTGTAGAGAAAGAGGCAGGCACGAGTTCAGATATTTCTTCAGTTCCGAGAAGGGAACTTGGTTTTACGTTCTCTTTTCCTGTGAAGCAAACGTCTGTTTCCACGGGAATCCTCATGAAGTGGACTAAAGGGTTTTCAATTCGCGACATGGTGAGTTCTTTAGCCATGCAATGCTGTGCGCATTTAAGTGCTTCGTAAGTAAGTGAAAGGGTTACGATGATAATCAGTGGTAATTAACCTATGTATCTCCTGATGAAGACTATTGTTGAGTTGTTTTGCTGAGCAAATGTTACGTTTGTTTTCATGGATTTAGAGAATTCAATATCAAACACGGGGTTGAAAGATCAAGTTGTCGATAGTGTACTTTTTTTGGGTTTCTTTCTTGCGTCCATTATAACCCCTCCGTTCATAATTATTTGTCATGTATACCAATTTTGGCGGTTCGAAATTATGTCAATATTACCTGATTTGGGGTTTGTATGATTTATTAAATAAAATAGTAAGTGTGAATGCATTAAATACTGTCTCCTTATTTTCATCTCTTTTAGAAATTTGACAAATAATGGTGAGGGGAAAGAGTATTATTTTTCCCCAATTATACAGATGCATAAAATGTACTAAACATTTGTTATTTATTATTAATATCATGCTGTCTTTCAGATGGGGAAGGATGTTTGTGATTGCCTGCAGCAAGCTTTCTCTAGACAGGGCCTTGATATGCATGTAGCTTCTCTGGTAAGCTATTAAAACTACACATTCTTGTTCATTAATTGTAAGATTTAACATTACTTAAAATGGGAGAACTTTTTCATTGTTAATCAGGTAAATGATACAGTGGGAACATTAGCTCTTGGACACTATAACGACGATGACACTGTTGCTGCTGTGATAATTGGGACTGGAACTAATGCATGCTATTTCGAGCGGGCAGATTCTATTATCAAGTCTCAAGGCCTTCTTACTACCACCGGCAGCATGGTATCTTCTTCACAATTCAACCATATTAGGAGTATTAATTAAATTAACACATTTAACGCTACAACGAAGATAAATCTCAACCGTGGCTAATTTTTTTTCTTTCGTTTTCTTTTCATCAGGTTGTAAACATGGAGTGGGGTAATTTTTGGTCATCACATTTGCCAAGAACCTCTTATGACATCGAGTTAGATGCAAATAGCCCTAATCCTAATGAGCAGGTTAGTTCTGTGAGCGAGCATGAAGGGTTTCGAGTATATCTATCTGAAATTATGGAAATTATACAATGCCCTCTTGTCACAGGGTTTCGAAAAAATGATATCCGGAATGTATCTGGGTGAGATTGTGAGAAGAGTTATATTAAGGATGTCACAGGAGTCGGACATATTTGGACCTGTTTCTGCAAGCCTTGTAAAAGCTTTCGTCCTGAGGTATCTTCGGATTGCTAACTGATAAGCTTTTCTTTTTGCTGGGCTATTAGCCTTTGTTACTATTTGTAAACCGACTGACAAGCTTTTCTTTTTCGCCTTGACGTATCTTCCGATTGCTAACTGATCATTATATCAGCCCTTTTTTACTGATATAATGATTTACTGATATAATGATCACTCGGTTTACAAATAGTTCTATCGGAAAAATCATGTTCAGTCTACTCCTTGTGGTAATAATGACCTTATTATGATTAATGTGTACGTCTTTTGCGTGAGATTATCAAATGCTGTATAGATATTGAATTAACCTAACATAAAAGTAAATATTTTATCAGGACTCCTTCAATGTCTACCTTGCACGAGGATGAGTCTCCTGATTTGAGAGAAGTAGCGAGGATCTTGGATGACGTTCTTGAGGTATGCTTTCACCTGCAAGGCTGCAACTACCACTAGTATATGCTCCCTCAATTCATGAATAAACTGCTGGTTGTTTTGCTCAAAATTTTAAGGAATATCGGAAGACGTAAATGGAAATGCAAGTTGATGAAAGACGTGGGGTCATAAACCATAGTGAGCTAACTAAAATAATAACATTACAAAAATGGAAGCATTCATGATGAATTTTTTTTCACTGAAACCAGTGAAGTTTTATTCATGGACTGCTTTGTTAAAATTTAGGTAACTGTTGTGACCCTGCTAACATTTTTTTTCACTCTTTTGCCCTTTAGATTCAAGACGTGCCTTTGAAAGTTCGAAAACTTGTGGTGAACATATGTGATGTGGTAACAAGACGAGCTGCACGTCTAGCAGCAGCTGGTATTGTCGGCATACTGAAGAAGATTGGCCGAGACGGGAGTGGTGGAATCGCTAGTGGCAGGCCCAAAGCCTCAAGTAACAGTAGGCCACGAAGGACAGTAGTTGCAATCGAAGGAGGCCTATATTCAAATTACAGGATGTTCCGAGAATATCTAAATGAGTCCGTCGCTGAAATCTTAGGGGAAGAATGGGCACCCTTTGTCGAGTTGAAGGTCACTGAAGATGGTTCAGGCATCGGAGCCGCTCTCCTAGCTGCTTTGTATTCATCGGAGATTGTCGACACATAAAAAGCCAAAAGGTTTGCTTTTACATATTTGTTCATATTATTTACATATAGTTATAAAGTATATATAGCCTTTTTGTGCATAGCTCTAGCCTTTAGTATTCATTCAGGTCGATTTTTATTTTATATTCCAATTTATATAGTAGCAGGTTTAGCTCTCGGCTATTAAAGTGTGATTTGCTAGAATTAGTAGTATCAAGGTTTGTTCCTGTGTACATAGGTTTAGTTACATGCGGTTAATGAATTTAGGTTTTCATCTATTGCTTCGGAATTGGTAAATATAATTTGTATGATGCAGTGCAGTAGGATTTGGTTTGTAAGGTTTATGGTGGAATATTATAATTTTTCTCATTTTTTATCAATACATATTCTTTTTTTTAACGGTTATGTGTATCATAGAATTTGTATTTTCGACAGCTTGTTAATGCTGATGAAGTTCTGTTAATTTATGTTTGAATCGCAGACACTTGGTAGGAATGTAGATTATCATCTACCACTAGACTTGAACTGTGGTCACTTTAACCCGAGTATCTAAAAGAGTCTGATTACATGATAGACTTGATCCCCGAATGTTCCCGATCAACTATGGCCACTTGTGTTAAGATGACTCCGTGCAGGGACGAAACTAGAAATATAAACTATTTTACGAGAGGGGATCATATATTTACTTTTCCGCTACGCCTCTATGAAAATCGCTTTAAAACTTCCAAAATTTGTGAACTTAGATGGAGTACGGAAGAACGAATGATTTTCAGCAGTTGTGAGTTGTGAGTTGTGATAGTACATTGGTACTGTACTGTGTCAAAGCCACTCGTGTAGCTTCTCTACCGATGGTAGTTTTAAATATACTTTCACTCATTTTCTGGGAACATTAATCCTGTAGTCATAAACTTTCATAGTTCCACATTGTTATATACGGGTAATATATTTATACAGGCTATTTGAAATTGCACAAAATTTGATTTCATGTTCAACTGCAATATAGTCCAAAAATCATTTGATTTTTCCTAATCTTCTCTCTTAATTGCAATGAAAAGTGAAAATGACACGACCCAGGCATGGGAAGACGAGCTTAAAATGTTGTGTTGTACCGATGAATGGAAATGGCGGCCCAGGGACGTGACATTTGGCGTGTTGTGTTGTGTCGTATCGTATATAGCCATGCGCAAGCAAGTCATCTTTAGCCATATTTCTTTGTATTTATAAGTGTCAAAAGGTGTCGTGCTTAGGTGGGTCGTGCTTGGGCTAGGCAAGCACTAGGCACCGACTTTGTTCTCAAACTTCAACCCAAGCATGATCTATAGTCTATGGCGTGTTGTACCTTACTAAACCGTGCAAATCTTGTAACATTGCCTAATGAATAGCAATGTGTTTTGTCTTATCTACCAACATGTGTACTACTTGATCCGTCGCAAATTTGTAAGGGATATACGCGTCGGAAGGGAAACTTGTTGTAAAACAAAAATGGTGGACAAACAATTGAACAATAGGTTTCCAATGGGTCAAATATCTTCCATTGGTTATGATCCATTACAAGTTTATGACAGATATGCACGTCACAAATGAGTTTTGCGATGATTGAAAGGGAGACGTGTAAAAGATATAAGCCGCCTCCAAGTCCACAAGTAGCCGTTGGAAAATGACGTCAACGTTCGAATAATATAAAATAAAAATCACAATCCCTCTCATAATTTCCATCATATCTTTTCTTCTCTTCTCTTTCTCTCTTTTGCTTCGTAAAAGAAGACAAAGGAGAAGAAGAGATTTATACGTCACACTTCACACTACACTTGTTTTGTTATTACTCTTCTTTTATTTCAATTTTTTAAAAAAGGAGGAAATTAAAGAATGGCAACAATTAATGGAAGTTATCAAGACAATTCTACGGCGGTTATTCCGGCGAAGAAGAATATTGCTTCGACAACGACTGTCGACAATAAATCTGTTCTTAAAAGGTTCTACTTTTTTTCCTTTTAATTTTTAATTTTTATTTTTGAAGTTGGTATAATTGAGTGAAATTGATATATTTTGATCATATGATGATTTCCCATGTTTTATAAAGGTTTTAATTTATCTGGGTATTGATCGAATTAATTTAATCTGCTGGCTTGTATTTTTAGAAAATTAGGGTTTTTAATTGCGGTTTTTGATTTGAAAAATGGGAAATTTTGATTATATGATGATTGCCTAAAATGGTTTGAATTTATCTGGGTATTGATTGAATTAGTCTAATTTGTTCGTTTAAAAATTAGGGTTTCAAATTGGGGTTTTTGACCTTTTGTTTTGGAAAATGAGAAATTTTGATCATATGATAATTGCCCATGATTATAAAAATAAAAGGTTTGAATTTATCGGTTTTGATCGAATTAGTTTAATTTGTTGGTAAATCATTTGGAAAAGTTAGGATTTTGAATTGGGGTTTTAAAATTGGGTTTCTGATTCTTCAGATTAGGTTAATTAAATGGGGTTTTTGAATCTTTAAATTAGGATTGCTTTGTATTTCCTAATTCTTTAAGGGTTCCTGCATATTGCGGGGTTATGAGTCGGATGTACGCAGTTTTGCCCTTGTACCTTTATATGATCTTAATTTTGTGTTTCATTTGCTGGATCAGGTTGCAATCCGAGTTAATGTCTATTATGGTAAGAAACAGTTCTTGATTGAAAACTCTCATTTTTGCAAGAAAATGAAGATAAAGATTGACAATCTACTATGTTTTTTGTGTGGTGGACTGTATATAGATGAGTGGTGATCCAGGAATATCGGCATTTCCGGAGGAAGATAACTTGCTCTTATGGAAAGGAACAATCCAAGGGAGCAAAGAAACCGTCTTCGAAGGCACTGAATACAAGCTTACCCTTAAGTTCCCTACAGAATACCCCTTTAAGCCACCTACGGTCAAGTTCGATACCCCGTGCTTTCACCCTAATGTGGATGGCCTTGGTGGCATTTGCTTGGACATTCTTGAGGTATACTTTCAACATCGTACTGATTTTCGATTTGTCGTCTTTATTCCTTACTGCTTATGGATGAATTTAATATCCTGATATGTAATATATATGTGCAGAAGGATGGTGGCAAGTGGTCTTCTGCTTACGACGTGAGAACTATATTGCTATCCATCCAAAGTCTCCTTGGAGGTAATTCCGAAGCTTGAGTTATGACGAATGCAATTACTTGGGAACTAATTTAAACCTTCCCGTTTAAACTAGCTTAGATATGGTGATATAGCTTTTCTTTGAAATTGAAAATATGATATAATATCGAGTTTTATTTCACTGTAGAGCCGAATACCAGCTCGCCGTTAAACACACAAGCTGCAGTACTTTGGACCAATCAAGAAGGTAGGTCATGGGCACATGTTTGCTAAACTGTACTCCGCCGTCTATCCTTATTTACGTCGTTGGTACTGCCTCGCTATTCCAAGTACCTGTTTTTGATCGTGTAAATTGAATGACTGTGCAGAATACAGAAAGATGGTGCTACAGTTGTACAAGCCATCAACAGCCTAGGAAGGTATGGTTTAGGAAGACAATACATGACAAACTGAGCTACTATTTGACATATTCTTTCCTTTTGTGGTAAAATCATAGGAGATTCATTGTTGCTACTCAAAAGCTATCAAGAATCTTTGGGAATGTAACTTTTTTCTATTTATCTGCATCTGCTTTATGCAATTTTCTGGCTTCTCCTCCAGTAGTTCTGAGTATGACTGTAACAAACCCAAACCCAAACCGACTTCACCGGTCAATGGTTGCGAAAGTCGCACCACGAACATACGATAGTGATTTGTCGTAATGGCCCTATAAATTCACGGTTTTCGAGGCAACTGACCCCAGAATATACTGGAAATCGAATTTAGCATATGATTTGAAATAAAGACAGTTAGAGACGTTAAAAACTACTTTTCACATCATGTCTATATAAAAGACGAAATAATTTGTATTCTCCAGTTCCATGTTGTTTTAAGAGGGATAAAAGGGATACGAACATCCGATAGTGATTTATAGACATAATGGCTATATAGATAAGTATTAAGATAAAGAAATTCTAGATCCAAAATATTGATGAAAACTGCGCATTTTTAAGGTTATTATCCACGCTTTTCTAGAGGAGTAGGCCCTGGAATAAAATGTCTCAAAATTGGCAATGCGTTCTCTCTAAGACATACTCCCTCCAATCCTCCATCTTGGTGAATTACAGTTCTTTTATTTTGGCACAAAGACCCAGTGAGTATGTCATATGCCACCAAGGACCACCTCAGTCGGCCACCGACAATAACCAATCCCCAAACAATCCCATACCATTTTAATCCCTAACTAATTTCATCATAAACCCAAATTAAATAAAAATAAGATACAAAACTATACCAACAAAAAATCAATTTGATTCGTAATAATCGATTATTATTGAATTTAATACTTGTTCTATGGCGGAATAATCATTCGCCATTGAAGAATTTGAAGAAGGTTAAGAATGGACAATAGAGAGAAGTGGAGAGAATTAGGTTTCAAGTTTTTTTTAGTGAGGAGTAATAAATGGAAAGTTAGATACAAAATGTACTAAAATGAGTAAAAAAGAAATGCGAATGAGTAAAATGAGTAAAGTTAGATACAAAAAGTATTTTTGATTTCCGAAAATCACTAAAAATCAGTGATTTCAAGGTTATTATCCACGGTTTTTAGGACAACTCGACCTTAAATTAAAATGTCTCAAAATTCGCACTGCAATATCTTTAAGACATAGAGTTAATAATGAGTCAAAGTAAATGAATTGGCATATGGATTAAAATAAAGATATCTTTAAGACATGGATTGAAATAAAGACTAGTTTTAAACCCGTGCATAAAATGCACCGGTCGTATTATCATAATTGCGTGCGCTATGCCGCTATTATTGGAGATATGAACTAAATAGTTTATAATTAAAACACGTGTATTAAGTATGCTAAACGTGTAAGTAATTGGCGTAGACTCAAATAAAAAAAAGTACCCATTTATAAAGATTACACACATAGGGGTGGCCATTTACATTTAAATTCCATTGTAATATTTTTATTAGATTGTGTATTAGGTTGGTCCCCTTGTTCCATGTTAGAAATACGGAGTACGATCCAAAAAATGATATTCAGCTAAAAGCCTAGAAGCGTAGTTCCTTATATTCTCTATACTTTATATTTAATATTAATCAGTTGAGTTTGTTGTACTAATTTCATCCAAACACATCTGATTTTTATTACTTCGATTTTTATCCTTCATTAACTTTTTCGGTTTATATATGCATTTTTTATTTTTTGGCGTCTTAAGATTGCAAAAACTTTCTATTTTTTGGCGTCTTAATGGGTTATATACTTTATACGGAGTAGGACAAAGTTTAAGTACCTCGTCTAATTTTGATGTTTGATGATATTATATTCATTTTTATTAATGTTGATAGCTATCCATGAATTTTTTTTCTACACATATTTTTATTTTGATCTATTTCTATCTTTTAAGCATTTTTTTTCTTTTTTTTTTACGTTTCTTATATTCATATTTTTAGTATTAATAATTTATTTCTTTTTTTAATTAAGTCTTTATATTTTACTAATTCTTATGATAAATTTTTATTTTAAATAAATAATTGGCTATTATAAATTTATGATCAAATTACTTTCTTTTTCCCTATTATTTTTTTGTTTTATTGGAAGTAAATTGTATTTATTCAAATTACTGTATACTTGACATTTATTTTTATTATATTATTGTCTTTTTGTTTTTTTGTTTAGTATATATATTAAATGGATGGACTTAATTATTATTATTATTATTATTATTATTATTATATAAGTCATAAGTCATTTATATAATAGGTTGTCATATTATATAGGAGTATGTATTCATGAAAGTAGGATAGTTGGTATGGGTAGGAGAGAGAGTAAATAAATGTTATTGAAATTGTGTGGGTCCCACTTGCCTAGAAAAATGGGGGAGAAAAGTGAGTTTTTTCAGCCAATAAGAAGGCTCGAAAAAACTCAGCTTTTATATTAAGGGGAGATATTTTAGAGAAATAAAGATATTTATAGACCTTGTTTGCATTAGACGAAACAAGTAATATTCTCCGTTTTTACGTTGTTTAAAGAGAGATACTAACATCCAATTGGTATTTATAGACGTAACGGGTCTATAAATACCTTTAAGAAAAAAATATTTTTTGTTTCCGAACATCGCTGAAAACCGTTGATTTTCAAGTTATTATCCACGATTTTCAGTACAACTGGGCTTTGAAATAAAATGTCTCTAAATTCGCAGTGTAATATATCTAAGACATAAAATAATGACTCAGGATAACGAAATTGACTTCTGATTTGAAATAAATATATTTTGTTGACTTTAAGACCACTTTTCAGACATTGTCTATATCAGAGAAAACAAAAAGTATTCTCTGTTTTTACGTTGTTTAAAGAGGGATATTAACATCCAATTGCAATTTATAGACGTAACGGGTCTATAATTATCTTTAGGGAAAAAATATTTTTGGATTCCGGATATCGCTGAAAACCGCTGATTTTGAAGGTTATTATGCACGGTTTTCGGGACAACTGGGCTTTGAAATAAAATGTCTCTTAATTCGCACTATAATATCTCTAAGACATATAATAATGACTCAGGATAACGAAATTGGCATCGGATTTAAAATAGATATATTTTGGAGACCTTAAGTAGACCACTTTTCAGACATTATCTGTATTAGAAAAAACAATTAGTAATCTCCGTTTTTACGTTGTTTAAAAAGGGATACTAACATTCAATTGTTACTTATAGACGTAACGGGACTATAAATACCTTAAGGGAAAAATATTTTTGGTTTCCGAATTTCGCTGAAAATCGCTGATTTTCAAGGTTATAATCTACGGTTTTCAGGACAACTAGGCCTTGAAATAAAATGTCTCTAAATTCGCACTGTAATATCTCTAAGACATATAATAAAGACTCACGATAACAAAATTAGCATCTGATGTGAAATAAAGATAGTTTAGAGACCTTAAGACCACTTTTCAGATCTTGTCTGTATTAGAGAAAACAAGTAGTAATCTTGTTTTTACGTTGTTTAAAGAGGGATATTAAAACCAATTGCTATTTATAGACGTAACGGGTCTATGAACACCTCTAGGGAAATAATATTTTTTGTTTTCGAATATCGCTGAAAACCGCTGATTTTGAAAGTTATTATCCACGATTTTCAGGACAACTGTGCCTTGAAATAAGATGTCTCTAAATTCGCATTTTAATATCTCTAAGACATATAATAATGACTCAGGATAACGAAATTGACATTTGATTTGAAATAAAGATAGTTTGGAGATCTTATGACCACTTTTCAGACAATGTGTGTATTAGAGGAAATAAGTAGTATTCTTCGTTTTTACGTTGTTTAAAAAGGGGATACTATCATCCAATTGCTATTTATAGACGTAACAGGACTATAAATACCTTTAAGAAAAAAATATTTTTGATTTCCGAATTTCGCTGAAAATCGCCGATTTTCAAGGTTATTATCTACGCTTTTCAGGACAACTAGGCCTTGAAATAAAATGTCTCGAAATTCGGACTGTAATATCTCTAGGATATATAATAATGACTCAGGATAACGAAATTGCCATCTGATTTGAAATAAAGATAGTTTAGAGAACTTAAACCACTTTTCAGATCTTGTCTGTATTAGAGAAAACAAGTAGTAATCTTATTTTTACGTTGTTTAAAGAGGGATATTAAAAACCAATTGATATTTATAGACGTAACGGGTCTATAAACACTTTTAGGGAAAAAATATTTTTTATTTTCAAATATCGCTGAAAATGATTTTCAGCATCGCTGATTTTGAAGGTTATTATCAACGATTTTCAGGATATCTGGGCCTTGAAATAAAATGTCTCTAAATTCGCACTGTAATATTTTTCTAAGACATATAATAATGACTCGGGATAACAAAATTAGCATCGATTTTTAAATAATGATAGTTTGGAGATCTTAAGACCATTTTTCAGACCTTGAATGTATTAGAGGAAATATGTAGTAATCTAAGTTTTTACGTTGTTCAAAGAGGTATACTCAAACCAATTGCTATTTAAAGACTTAACGGGTGTATAAACACCTTTTGAGAAAAATTATTTCTGGTTTTCGAAAATATCGCTGAAAACCGCTGATTTTGAAGATTATTTTCCACGGTTTTACGGACAACTGGACTTTGAAATAAAATGTCTCTAAATTCGCACTATAATATCTCTAAGACATATAATAATGACTCAGGATAACGAAATTGGCATGGGATTTAAAAAAGAGATATTTTGGAGACCTTAAGACCACTTTTCAGACCTTGTCAATATTAGAAGAAATAATTAGTAATCTCCGTTTTTACGTTGTTTAAAGAGATATACTAACATACAATTGCTATTTATAGACTTAATGAGTCTATAAATACTTATAGAGAAAAAATATTTTTGGTTTCCGAATATCGCTGAAAACCGCTGATTTTGAAAGTTTATATCCACGATTTTCGGGAAAACTGGGCCTTGAAACAAAATGTCTCTAAATTCGGACGGTAATATCTCTAAGACATATACTAATGACTCAGGATAACGAAATTGTCATCTGATTTAAAAAAAAGATATTTTGAAAACGTTAAGACCACATTTCAAACCTTGTCTATATCAGAGGAAACAAATAGTATTCTATGTGTTTTCGTTGTTTAAAGAGAGATACTAACATCCAATTTCTATTTATTGACGTAACGGGTCTATAAATATCTTTAGGGAAAAAATATTTTTGGTTTCCGAATATCGCTGAGAACCGCTGATTTTGAAGATCAATATCCACGATTTTCAGGAAAACTGGGTCTTGAAACAAAATGTCTCTAAATTCGCACTGTAATATCTCTAAGACATATAATAATGATTCGGGATAACGATATTGTCATCTGATTTAAAATAAAGATATTTTGGAGACCTTAATACCACTTTTCAAACTATGTCTATATGAGAGGAAACAAGTAGTATTCTCTGTTTTTACGTTGTTTAAAGAGATATACTAACATCCAATTGCTATTTCTAGACGTAATGGGTCTATAAATATCTATAGGGAAAAAATATTTTTAGTTTCGGAATATCGTTGAAAATCGCAGAATTTGAAGGTTAATATTCACGATTTTCGAGACAATTGGGCCTTAAAACAAAATGTCTCTAAATTCGCACTGTAATTTCTCTAAGACATATAATAATGACCCAGGATAACGAAATTTGCATCTGATTTAAAATAAAGATATTTTGGAGACCTTAAGACCACTTTTCAGACCTTATCTATATCAGATGAAACAAGTAGTATTCTCTGTTTTTACGTTGTTTAAAGAGGTTACTAACATCCAATTGCTATTTAAACACGTAATGGGTCTATAAATACCTTTAGGGAAAAAATATTTTTGGTTTCCTAAAATCGCTGAAAACCGCTGATTTTGAAGGTTAATATTCACGATTATCAGGAAAACTGAGCCTTTAAACAAAATGTCTCTAAATTCGAACTGTAATATCTCTTAGACATATAATAATGACTCAGGATAACGAAATTGATATCTGTTTGAAAATAAAGATATTTTGCAACCTTAAGACCACATTTCAGACCTTCTCTATATCAGAGGAAACAAGTAGTATTCTCTTTTTTTACGTTGTTTGAAAAGATATACTAACATCCAATTGCTATTTATAGACGTAATGGCTCTATAAATATCTATTAGGGAAAAAATAATTTTAGTTTCCGAATATCTCTGAAAACCCTAGATTTTGAATGTTAATATATCCACGATTTTCTGAACAACTGGGCCTTGAAACAAAATGTCTGTAAATTCGCACTGTAATTTCTCTAAGACATATAATAATGACCCAGGATAACAAAATTTGCATCTGATTTAAAATAAAGTTATTTTGGAGAACTTAAGACCACTTTTCAGACCTTATCTATATCAGAGGAAACAAGTAGTATTCTCTATTTTTACGTTGTTTAAAGAGGGATACTAACTTCCAATTTCTATTTATTGACGTACCGGGTCTGTAAATACCTTTAGGGAAAAAATATTTTTGATTTCCGAATATTGCTGAAAACCGCTGATTTAGAAGGTTAATATCCACGATTTTCAAAAAACTGGGCCTTAAAACAAAATGTCTCTAAATTCGCTCTGTAATATCTCTTAGGCATATAATAATGACTCAGAATAACGAAATTGGCATCTGATTTAAAATAAAGATATTTTGAAACCTTAAGACCACTTTTCAGACCTTGTCTATATCAGAGAAAACAAGTAGTATTATCTTTTTTTACGTTGTTTGAAAAGATATACTAACATCCAATTGTTATTTATAGACGTAATGGGTCTATAAATATCTATTAGGGAAAAAATATTTTTAGTTTCCGAATATCGCTGAAATCCATAGATTTTGAATGTTAATATCCACGATTTTCGGGACAACTGGGCGTTGAAAAAAATGTCTATAAATTCGCACCGTAATATCTCTAAAACATATAATAATGACCCAGGATAACGAAATTTGTATCTGATTTCAAATAAAGTTATTTTGGAGACCTTAAGACCACTTTTCAAACCTTATCTATAACAGAGGAAACAAGTAATATTCTCTGTTTTTACGTTGTTTAAAGAGGGATACAAACATCCAATTTCTATTTATTGACTTAACGGGTCTGTTAATACCTTTAGAGAAAAAATATTTTTGGTTTCCGAATATCGCTGAAAACCGCTGATTTTGAAGGTTAATATCCACGATTTTCAGGAAAACTGGGTCTTGAAACAAAATGTCTCTAAATTCGCACTGTAATAACTTTTAGACATATAATAATGACTCAGGATAACGAAATTGGCATCTGATTAAAAATAAAGATATTTTGAAACCTTAAGACCACTTTTCAGATCTTTTCTATATCAGAAGAAATAAGTAATATTCTCTGTTTATACATTGTTTAAAGACAGATACTAACTTCCAATTTCTATTTATTGATGTAACAGGTCTATAAATACCTTTAGGGAAAAAATATTTTTGGTTCCGAATATCGCTGAAAACTTCTGATTTTGAAGGTTAATATCCACGATTTTCGGGGCAACTGGGCCTTGAAACAAAATGTCTCTAAATTCGCACCATAATATCTCTAAGACATATAATAATTAGGGGTGTTCATTCACCGTTCGGTTAACCGAACCGAACCGTTTGTACGGTGAACCGAATATACGGTTCGGCTGCAAGTCAACCCTAAACCGAACTGTTTGATACGGTTTATTTCGGTTCGGTTAACCGAACAAAACGGTTTGGTTTTACGGTTCACCGTGAGCCATTTTAAATTACAATTTACAGCAATTTCATATGGAACCAAAGAGACTTTGTCTACTTGTTGCTATTTCAAATGACCAATTGACCATAGAAGATTAGAAACACATAAACAATCAAATGAAGTTGTTTTAACATATCAATCAAACACATAAAACTGCTTTAACATGAGACGAGAGCGGCGAGACGGCGAGAAAGAGACGGCGACGGCGAGATTGTTTTAACATAAACATTGCTTTAACATATCAATCAAATGAATATTATAAGGATTCAAGCGACGGCGAGAGCGACGGCGAGAAAGCGGCGAGAAAGAGTATTTACAACGAAGAAGAACGGCGAGAAAGCGGCGAGACACCAACAAAGAGACGGAGAGAACGTGTTTAAGACAGCGAGAAAGCGGCAAAGAGCGAGGAAGGCGGCGAAAACGTGAGTCGTGAGATGGTGTTTGAGACTTGAGTGTTTGGGATTTTAGGGATTTAGGATTTTAGGGTTTCAAAGATAAATGAGAAGTGATTTTAGGGATTTAGGGTTTCAAAGATTTGAGTGTCTGAGAAATGATTTTTTTGTTTGGGCTGGGTAGTGGGTAATGGGTATTTAACTATTAGTTGTATAGTAGAAGCAGGAACTCCAAGAAGCCCATAAATTAAGTCCTATGTTTTGTGTAAAACGGTTCGGTTCGGTTAACCGTGAAGTTTAAAAAGCGAACCGTAACCGAACCGTGAAAACTATTTTATTACGGTTCGGTTAACCGAACCGTTTTGGGCATTACGGTTCGGTTAACCGAACCTAAAAAAATGCGGTTTTTCGGTTTGACGGTTCGGTTTTTACGGTTCGGTTTTCCTGAACACCCCTAATAATAATGACTCAGGATAACGATATTGACATTTGATTTAAAATAATGATATTTTGGATACCTTAAGAACAATTTTCAGACCTTATCTATATCAGAGGAAGTAGTATTATTTATTTTTACGTTGTTTAAAGAGGGATACTAACATCCAATTTTCATTTATTGACGTAACGGGTTTATAAATATCTTTAGTTAAAAGATATTTTTGGTTTCCGAATATCGCTGAAAACCGCTGATTTTGAAGGTTAATATTCACGATTTTCAGGAAAACTGGGTCTTGAAACAAAATGTCTCTAAATTCGCACTTTAATATCTTTTAGACATATAATAATGACTCAGGATAACGAAATTGGCATCTGATTTAAAATAAAGATATTTTGAAACCTTAAGACCACTTTTCAAACCTTTTCTATATCAGAGGAAACAAGTAATATTCTCTGTTTATACGTTGTTTAAAGAGGGATACTAACTTCCAATTTCTATTTATTGATGTACAGGTCTATAAATACCTTTAGGGACAAAATATTTTTGTTTCCGAATATCGCTGAAAACCGCTGATTTTGAAGGTTAATAATATCCACGATTTTCGGGACAACTCGGCCTTGAAACAAAATGTCTCTAAATTCGCACTGTAATATCTCTAGGACATATAATAATGACTCAGGATAACGATATTGACATCTGATTTAAAATAAAGATATTTTGTAGACCTTAAAACCACTTTTCAAACTATGTCTATATCAGAGGAAACAAGTAGTATTCTCTGTTTTTACGTTGTTTAAAAAGGGATATTAACATCCAATTTCTATTTATTGACGTAACGGGTCTGTTAATACCTTTAAAGAAAAAATATTTTTGGTTTCCGAATATCGCTGAAAACCGAATTTTGAAGGTTAATATCAACGATTTTCAGGAAAACTGAGCCTTGAAACAAAATGTCTCTAAATTCGCACTGTAATATCTTTTAGACATATAATAATGACTCAGGATAACGAAATTGGCATCTGATTTAAAATAAAGATTTTTTGAAACCTTAAGACCACTTTTGAGATCTTTTCTATATTAGAATAAACAAGTAATATTCTCTGTTTATACGTTGTTTAAAGAGGGATACTAACTTCCAATTTCTATTTATTGATGTAACAGGTCTATAAATACCTTTAGGAAAAAATATTTTTGGTTCTGAATATCGCTAAAAACCGCTGATTTTGAAGGTTAATATCCACGATTTTCGGGACAACTGGGCCTTGAAACAAAATGTCTCTAAATTCGCACTGTAATATCTCTAAGACATATAATAATGACTCAGGATAACGATATTGGCATCTGATTTAAAATAAAGATATTTTGGAGACCATAAAATTAAACCACTTTTCAAACTATGTCTATATCAGAGGAAACAAGTACTATTCTCTGTTTTTTAGTTGTTTAAAGAAGGAAACTAACATCCAATTTCTATTTATTGACGTAACGGGTCTGTTAATACCTTTAGAGAAAAAATATTTTTGGTTTTCGAATATCGCTGAAAACCGCTGATTTTGAAGGTTAATATCCACGATTTTCAGGACAACTGGGCCTTGAAACAAAATGTCTCTAAATTCGCACTGTAATATCTCGAAGACATATAATAATGACTCAGGATAACGATATTAGCATCTGATTTAAAATTAAGATATTTTGAAGACCTTAAAACCACTTTTCAAACTATGTCTATATCAGAGGAAACAAGTAGTATTCTCTGTTTTTACGTTGTTTAAAAAGGGACACTAACATCCAATTTTTATTTATTGACGTAACGGGTTTGCTAATACCTTTAGAGAAAAAATATTTTTGGTTTACGAATATCGCTGAAAACCGCTGATTTTGAAGGTTAATATCCACGATTTTCGGGAAAACTGGGCCTTGAAACAAAATGTCTCTAAATTCGGACTGTAATATCTCTAAGACATATAATAATGACTCAGGATAACGAAATTGCCATCTGATTTAAAATAAAGATATTTTGAAAACCTTAATACCACTTTTTAAACATTGTCTATATCAGAGGAAACAAATAGTATTCTCTGTGTTTTCGTTGTTTAAAGAGAGATACTAACATCCAATTTCTATTTTTTGACGTAACGGGTATGTTAATACCTTTAGAGAAAAAGTATTTTAGGTTTCCGAATATCGCTGAAAACCGTTGATTTTGAAGGTTAATATCCACGATTTTCGGGAAAACTGGGCCTTGAAACAAAATGTCTCTAAATTCGGACTGTAATATCTCTACGACATATAATAATGACTCAGGATAACGAAATTGGCATCTGATTTAAAATAAAGATATTTTGAAAACCATAAGACCACTTTTCAGACCTTGTCTATATCAGAGAAAACAAATAGTATTCTCTGTGTTTTCGTTGTTTAAAGAGGTATACAAATATCCAATTTCTATTTATTGACGTAACGGGTCTTTAAATATCTTTACGGAAAAAATATTTTTGGTTACCGAATATCGCTGAGAACCGCTGATTTTGAAAGTTAATATCCACGATTTTCAGGAAAAACTGGGCCTTGAAACAAAATGTCTCTAAATTCGCACTGTAATATCTCTAAGACATATAATAATGACTCAGGATAACAATATTGGCATCTGATTTAAAATAAAGATATTTTGGAGACCTTAAAACCACTTTTCAAACTATGTCTATAACAGAGGAAACAAGTAGTATTCTCTGTTTTTACGTTGTTTAAAGAGGGATACTAACATCCAATTTCTATTTATTGACGTTACGGGTCTATAAATACCTTTAGGGAACAAATAATTTTTGTTTCCGAATATCGCTGAAAATCGCTGATTTTGATGGTTAATAACCACGATTTTCAGGACAACTTGGCCTTGAAACAAAATGTCTCTAAATTCGCACTGTAATATATCTAAGACATATAATAATGACTCAGGATAACGATATTAGCATCTGATTTAAAATTAAGATATTTTGGAAACCTTAAAAACACTTTTCAAACTATGTCTATATCAGAGGAAACAAGTAGTATTCTCTGTCTTTACGTTGTTTAAAAAGGGATACTAACATCCAATTTCTATTTATTGACGTAACGGGTCTGCTAATACCTTTAGAGAAAAAATATTATTGGTTTCCGAATATTGCTGAAAACCGCTGATTTTGAAGGTTAATATCCACGATTTTCGGGAAAACTGGGCCTTGAAACAAAATGTCTCTAAATTCGAACTGTAATATCTCTAAGACATATAAGAATGACTCAGGATAACGAAATTGCCATCTGATTTAAAATAAAGATATTTTGAAAACCTTAATACCACTTTTTAAACATTGTCTATATCAGAGGAAACAAATAGTATTCTCTGTGTTTTCGTTGTTTAAAGAGGGATACTAACATCCAATTTCTATTTATTGACGTAACGGGTCTATAAATATCTTTAGGGAAAAAATATTTTTGGTTTCCGAATATCGCTGAGAACCGCTGATTTTGAAGGTTAATATCCACGATTTTCAGGAAAACTGGGCCTTGAAACAAAATGTCTCTAAATTCGCACTGTAATATCTCTATGACATATAATAATGATTCGGGATAACGATATTGGCATCTGATTTAAAATAAAGATATTTTGGAGACCTTAATATCACTTTTCAAACTATGTCTATATAAGAGGAAACAAGTAGTATTCTCTGTTTTTACGTTGTTTAAAGATGGATACTAACATCCAATTTCTATTTATTGACGTAACAGGTATCTTAATACCTTTAGAGAAAAAGTATTTTTGGTTTCCGAATATTGCTGAAAACCGTTGATTTTGAAGGTATATATCAACGATTTTCGGGAAAACTGGGCCTTGTAACAAAATGTCTCTAAATTCGGACTGTAATATCTCTAAGAAATATAATAATGACTCAGGATAACGAAATTGTCATCTGATTTAAAATAAAGATATTTTGAAAACCTTAAGACCACTCTTCAAACCTTGTTTATATCAGAGGAAACAAATAGTATTCTCTGTGTCTTCGTTGTTTAAAGAGGGATACTAACATCCAATTTCTATTTATTGACGTAACAGGTCTATAAATATCTTTAGGGAAAAATATTTTTGATTTCCGAATATCGCTGAGAACCACTGATTTTGAAGATTAATGTCCACGATTTTCAGGAAAACTGGGCTTTGAAACAAAATGTCTCTAAATTCGCACTGTAATATCTCTAAGACATATAATAATGACTCAGGATAAGAATATTGACATCTGATTTAAAATAAAGATATTTTGGAGACCTTAAGACCACTTTTCAAACTATGTCTATATCAGAGGAAACAACTCAACAAGTAGTATTCTCTGTTTTTACGTTGTTTAAAGATGGATACTAACATCCAATTTCTATTTATTGACGTAACGGGTCTGTTAATACCTTTAGAGAAAAAAAAATTTTGGTTTCCGAATATCGCTTAAACCGCTGATTTTGAAGGTTAATATCCACGATTTTCAGGAAAACTGGGCCTTGAAACAAAATGTCTCTAAATTTGCACTATAATATCTTTTAGACATATAATAATGACTCAGGATAAAGAAATTCGCATCTGATTTAAAATAAAGATATTTTGAAACCTTAAGACCACTTTTCAGACCTTTTCTATATCGGAGGAAACAAGTAATATGTTTTGTTTTTACGTTGTTTAAAGAGGGATACTAACATCCAATTTCTATTTATTGACGTAATGGGTCTATAAATAACTTTAGGAAAATAATATTTTTGGTTTCCGAATATCGCTGAAAACCGTTGATTTTGAAGGTTAATATCCACGATTTTCGGGACAACTGGACCTTGAAACAAAATGTCTCTAAATTCGGACGGTAATATCTCTAAGACATATAATAATGATTCACGATAACGAAATTGGCATCTGATTTAAAATAAAGATATTTTGGAAACCTTAAGACCACTTTTCAGACCTTGTCTATATCAGAGGAAACAAGTAGTATTTTCTGTGTTTACGTTGTTTAAAGAGAAATACTAACATCCAATTTCTATTTATTGACGTAACGGGTCTATAAATATCTTTAGGGAAAAAATATTTTTGGTTTCCGAATATCATTGAAAACCGCTGATTTTGAAGGTTAATAATATCCACGATTTTCTTGAAAACTGGGCCTTGAGACAAAATGTCTCTAAATTTGCACGTTAATTAGTAGGGCAGAGCATGGGTCGGATACCCGATCCGAATCCGATTTTCGGTTCGGATATCCGATCTGAAAACACAAAATTTCATTTTCCATGATTTGATCCGAAATGATCTGATATCCGAATTTTATTATCCGAAAAAATCGAATAGGGTATCCGATATCCAATATCTGATCCGAAAAAATCAATACCACAAACTTGTGACAAAGAAAATCAAAGATGAATCGATTCATTAACTTTAGTATCATTTTTGTGAAATTCAGAAAGTCAAAATCTATACATTTGAATATAAGATCTTGATTAAAGTATATGAAATAAGGGGAAAAATAAAATAAAAATTCAAACAAGATCACAACTCTGTCCGATGGCGATGCTGGTGGTCGTAATTGCGCTTGGGGGTGACAGAAAGACACACATATCGTTGATGGTGGTGACAGATTGAGTCTGCGGAAAATGTAACAATGAGCGGCGTTGGAAGAGTGAAGCGGTGGTTGGTGGTTGAGTCGTAGCATGCTGCAGCGGCAGCGGCAGCTGTAACGAGTGTAGCATAGGTTGCGGTTGTTGGAGCCAGTGTCCTCCACAGTTAGTGCAATAACATAAATAAATCTCTGTAGGTTCACAGGGTATACTTTGTATTGTAATCAGTTTATTAACGTTTATCGATAACGGTTGGCTTGCTAGATAAGTTTGACGTTATCGTCATACAGATGGCGGTGATCAACTGGTCCCTAAAAGTCACATC
>JAIUZE010045587.1:0-94429 GCA_022085475.1 Heliosperma pusillum | reverse complement strand
ACATAAATAAATCTCTGTAGGTTCACAGGGTATACTTTGTATTGTAATCAGTTTATTAACGTTTATCGATAACGGTTGGCTTGCTAGATAAGTTTGACGTTATCGTCATACAGATGGCGGTGATCAACTGGTCCCTAAAAGTCACACCTAAAGGATGTGATGGAGAGATGTGATTATTTGAGAAAATAATCATATTGATGACTTATTAAATGACTAAAAGGTTAGTCGGTGTTTTTGACTAAAAGGTTAGTCAATGTGATGATGATATAATTATTTAATAATGATTAAATAAATTTAGCTGAGACGAATTAACTGTAATTCGTAAATTGAATATAACATGTTATATTTAATTGTTGTATATAATGTAAGCTAATTAAATATAAACCGTTATAATTAATTGGAAAATTATAAATATACGGATATTTATAATTAATGATATATTATAATGTCGGTCTTTGACTAATGACGATTCTAATGTATTACATTATACTAGAAGCTAAAATGACCGGAAAAAGTGTCCAGATACACTCAGGGTTTTTCCGGTCAATGGGTAGTTATTTGAGGAGACTAAATCTCCTCAACATTAAACTACTTGTGCCGTGAGAACAAGAATAAAAAGAAGGAAAAATTTCTAACCTAATTTTCTACTCTCTCAACTTGTGCCTCCATCACACAAAACACAAAAACAATAAAAAGTTAAGTGTAACTTTTAATTCTTTTCTAGCAATTACAAGGGCATATCTTAATCAGTCTTGGGTGTTACGATTAGGAGGATATCTGTGTTGATATCTGTTCTTAGGCCGAATTTTGCTAGGACCAAAGGTTCAATTCGTTTTCTCTTTATTTTATATCGTTTTCATATTTATGACTTGCTTTCATATTATATAATTTTGTTATAATCCTAAATTTTAAGGGGATGTAAACAGTTATTTCCCACAAGTGGTATCAGAGCATTTGGCTACAAAATTATATTATATGTTTTTTTTTCATTTTTATGAAATATAAATTTGAGAAAAGAAAAAAAAAATTTGTTTTACCGAAAAAAAAACTCACGGCTGTTTTTTTTTTTAGTTGAAGCCGTGTGATTTTTTTGGGTTTTGTTTTTTTCCATTGTTGATTTATTGATATTGTTATTTTAATAGGTTAAAATTCAATATAATAAATTTGTGATTGTTTTAATTTGATAAGGATTGAATTAAAATAAGATGGAATTGTTTTGATTTTGATGTTGCTATTTTTTTCGGATTCATTGTTTTAATTGATGATTTTTGAACAATGATTCAATTTTAATGATGTTCAAAGCGATTGTGATTAAATGAATATAACGATAATCGATTTAATCATGATTTAGATGTTCATTTTAAAAGGTTAAATTGAATAATCTAGTTTGAATCAATATTTAATAACGATTAGATATTGAATTTTGTACCGATCTAGCAATATATGCAACACCGAAAATTTTTTTTGCAGTACATGCTGCCCGTTTACTGTACTGCTACTGTTAAAAAAAAAAAAAAAAATTTCCTGTTTTTTTTTTGCTGTTTACAGCAGTTTTTTTTTGTATTTATTTTACTGTTTTTCCGGTTTTTGGTTTAAACCGTTAGAAAGAAAGAAAACAAAAAAAAAATTTGGTACTGTTCACGATGAACAGTGATCAGTGTAAAAAAAAAAAAAAAAAATTTTGTTTTTTTTTTGACATTATAAAGATAATGTTTGTTTGTTTGTTATTGTGAAAAGGTTCACAATAATGATACCCGATTATTTTAAAAAGGTTTAAAAAAAAAAATGGATTATGGAAGATTAAAATTGTTGTGGGCAATTAAGGAATTGTCACATAATTTTGATCGGTTTGAATGGTGGTTTGGATAATTAATCAACATAATTAATGAATTATGTTTTGTAGTATTAATTTATATAGTTGATGCATATTTTTTTTTTGATTGAATGAATGAATGGTTTATTTTACGTATTTTGCAATTGGTTGAAAAATGTAATACCTAGTGTGGCTTTAGTTAATCATGTTTTCGTAATGATGAAAACATGGTTTGGTTGTAATTTTGAGATCTCGAATCTCCTTTTATTTTTCTTTTAATTATGTTTGGGAATTAGAATGTAAATAGGTTTATTTTGTAATTTTTAAATGTAATTTTAAGAAGACTAGAGACGGAGATCGGATGCTCACTCCCGCTGCATGGACCAAGATGAGACAAAGTCAAGCTTCTCGGGTCCATAAGGATGGATTCCAAACTTGTATTTACTGTCCATTTTGGTAGATAGGCCACACTAGGACCGTTGTAATAGTTTACGTATTTTTTCCGTTCTTTTGTTTTTCATTCACATGTTAAATAACTGCATCATATTCCGCCTAAACCAAACCACCTAAAATGCATGAAAAATGTTTCATATAGTTTTGATTTTTCTTCATAGACATACAGATGTCACTCGTTCATAGGGCCATCACCTTAGTCTAAATCATTCACGAAATGCTAGAATTTGTTCACTTAAAATGAATTAAATTTAAGATGATGGGATCTTCCTCTAAAATGAAAATTGAGATTAGTCTTTATAGGAAAAACTTCTATGAACCCCTTCGTCGTCGGAAGTCATAATATGACCCCTTCTACGTTGGGTAAGTAGTGAGTGTTGACCTATTTTACCTCAACATTGTAGTCCGAGTAATATCTCGGGATTATAATGGACTATAAGATAGAATTTACAGAAATTTATCGAACGAGAATTCTAAAGGTAGAATTAGCCAAGAGGTTGGCTTATCAATTTACAGAAATTGAGTCTTGGGATCATTTATATAATTCTTGAGGGAGGTCAATTGTATAAATGCATGAGTCATCGCATTAAACAGTTTTTTGCATTAAGACTTAATTTTAAAACGATGAAACTTATCATAATTTTTCTTCTTTTCACAGTTTCTTGAATCCGTTATATAAGGATATAACTGCTAAAATAACAAATGGCTGGACGTACAGACGACCCAATGCCAAGTGCTACACTCGCTCGCGAGTCCTGGCTAAAGATCTTTATAGACAACATGAATCAGTCCACGCGACTGAAGAATGATGGGTCAAACTTTGCGGACTGGGAGGCGGCATTACGGAATGCTGCCATTGCTGACGGTAAGCTCAAGTACTTGACTGAGCCACTACCGACTAACCGAGGCCCCAATGCAAGAGCCAATGAATCATTTGCTTATAGTGATTTCGTAATGGAGGCGGGTGCGATAAAGAACGTACTCATCTTTTCAATGGAATCCAATTTGCAGAGGCGATTCATAGCCCAGGGTGCAAACAAGATTTTCACCACTCTCTCTAACGAGTTCTCGAAAGCTCCGAGGATCGTTAGCTATGAGTACACCTGTCGCTTCTTTGAAGGAAAACTCCAGAAGGGCCAAGCGGTTAGCCCACACATTCTTGCTATGATCGAGAATGTCGAGAAGCTGGAGGCTCTTGGTTGTAAAATCGATGAGAAGATCATTATTGATCGTGTGCTCCATTCACTTCATGATGGTTTTGCCCTTTTCAGGGCAAATTACGATATGAATGATATGAAGAAAAGTCTTCATCAGCTCCACTCACTTCTCGTACAGACCGAGAGTGATCTGAAATTGAGTGGGAGCGTGAAACAGGACGTTCTCATGATTAACAACAAGGTTAGGGGTAAGGGCAAGGCTCAAGCTGACCTAGCTGTAGGGAAGCAAAAGTTCAAAAAGCCAGGAAAAGTCAAGAGTGGGCCTGGTGAGACTAGCGGTAGCTCACAAGGCAAGACAAAGAGCAAAGAGAACGTGGAGTGCCACCATTGCCACAAGTCTGGGAATTGGAGGCGGAACTGCCCCGTGTATGCTGAAGACGTAAAATCAGGTCGCGTCATTCCTGTTGGTACGTCATCTTTTATTCATATGATTGAGATTAACCATGCAAGTTTCGGAACTTGGGTACTAGATACTGGTTGTGGTTCTCATCTGTGTAATCATTTGCAGGGCCTAAGACGCATCACAACTCTCGCAAAGGGTGATGTGGACCTGCGGGTGGGGAATGGAGCTAGAGTTGCTGCCGTTTCAGTGGGAACATATGTAATCCAACTCCCTAGTGGTTTTGAGTTATTTCTGAATAACTGTTACTATGTACCCAGTTTATCTAAGAACATTATTTCAGTTTCCGTAATTGATAAGGACGGATTTTCGTTTGTAATAAAGAATAATAGCTGTATTTTCTCTTTGAACGATATGATTTATGGTAAAGCTGTTTCCATAAATGGAATATATGTTTTAGATCAAACCACAGAGATAATGCATGTGAGTAATAAGAAAGCAAAGGTTTGTGACAAAGATCAAACCTATCTATGGCATTGCCGTATGGGACACATAAATGAAAAACGCGTGAAAAAGCTCATTGATAATGGGACTATCTCCCCATTTGACTATGAATCTTTTGGCACGTGTGAATCATGTCTCATAGGCAAAATGACTCGAATTCCTTCAAAGGTGTTGGAATGCGCGCTGCTGACCTATTAGGACTCATACATACTGATGTGTGTGGACCTATGTCAATCAACGCTAGAGATGGCTATAGGTATTTTATCACTTTCACACGGACGATTTGAGTAGATATGTGTTAGGTCTACTTAAGAAGCAAAAAGTGAGTCCTTTGACAAGTTTCAAAGATCCAGAAATAAGGTTAAAACAAGCTGGATAGAAAGATTAAAGCACGACGGTCAGATCGTTGGTGATGGGAATATCTTCGATGAGTTTGATCAACACCCTTAAAGACGGTGGTTTGTAGTACTACAGTAACTCCCACCTGGAACACCCAATTGAATTGGTGTTGTGTGTCGACGGAGAAATCGAACCATGCTTGATGTGGTTCGATCCCCATGATGCAGTCACAAGGTGTGCCTGATTCATTGTGGGGCTATGCTCTTTTGTCAGTTGCTCTTATACTTAACCGAAGTCAGTCTAAAGTTGTTGACAAGACTCCATTTGAAATGTGGAAGGGAACAGTCCCTAACTTGTCCTTTATTCGGGTTTGGGGCTGCGAGGCTTATGTCAAGTGGAGACACGAGGATAAGCTCGGCCCGCGATCGGTCAAGACATACTTTATTGGTTATCCAAAAGGAATGTCTGGTCATTACTTTTATTCGCCTACCGAACAACGTGTTTTTGTTGCGGCTAGTGCGAAGTTTCTAGAGAAAGAATTTCTCGAGAACAAGACGAGTGATAGAACCTTCGATCTGCCGGAGGTTCAAGAACCAACAACCGAGCAACCAATGGAGGAAACTGTTCCTTCATCATCGGCTGCGGTAAATATTCCTGAGGAACCAAGGAGGTCGGGTAGAGTCTCCATTCCTCCAGACAGATACATTGGTATGGTCGAGGAGAATGGGAGAGATGACGTTTTACTCCTAGAGAGTAACGAACCCGCTACCTATAAAGGTGCCATGACCTGTTCCGCCTCTAAGCTATGGCTTGAAGCCATGCAATCCGAGATGGACTCTATGTATGAGAATAACGTATGGGATCTGGTTGACTTACCTGATAAGGTTCGGCCTCTTCAGTGCAAATGGCTTTATAAAATAAAGCATTCTGTAGAAGGACAACCAGATACATACAAGACACGACTAGTGGCAAAGGGTTTCAATCAAGTGCAAGGATTGCACTATGATGAAATTTTTGCACCCGTCGTTATGCTGCGTTCCATTCGGATAATCTTAGCGATTGCCGCTTTTCATGACTATGAAATTTGGCAAATGGATGTGAAAACCGCCTTCTTTAACGGTTATTTGGAGGAGGCGGTTGTACTGTTACAACCCGAGGTTTCATTGACTCCTAAAATCCTAAGAGGTATGCACGCTTAAGCGTCCATTGTATGGACTAAGCAGCTTACGGAGTTGGAATCATCGTTTAGACCAGGTGAATAAAAGAGAATAGATTACTCGATCGGTCGAGGGAACCATGCTATATTAAGTCGAGTGGGAGAAAGGATTGTCTTCTAATATTGTAGTGATGGACATACTCTTTGATTGGGAATGGGACATACTCTCTTAAACTTGGTAAAGTTTGTTAAAGAACCATTTCCAGATGAAGATCTGGGCCAGGCACAAAGAATTTTGGGGATCCGTATCTACAGAGATAGATCACGACGGATGTTATCCCTCAGTCAGGAGTCTTATATAGATAAGATTCTTGAGAGGTTCAGCATGACCAACTCCAAGAAGGGGAACCTTCAAATGGTCTCTGGGATGCATTTGAGTAAAGCTCAGGCACCAAAGACATCGGAAGAGGTCGAGCGCATGAGTCGGATTCCTTATGCATCAGCTATAGGATCGATCATGTATGCCATGATATGCACACGTCCAGACGTGGCATATGCATTGAGTATGACAAGTCGTTACCAAGGCAATCCAGGTGAAACACACTGGATAGCTGTAAAGAATATCCTTAAGTACCTACGGAGGACTAAGGATTGGGTATTGACTTATGGAGGTGACTCTGAGCTATGCGCAACCGGTTACGCAGATGCTAGCTTCAAAGGATCGAGATGAAAATCGAAATCTCAGTCTGGATTCGGTTTACTCTTAATGGCGCTTGCGGGCAGCTGGAAAGACTCCAAACAAAATGTAAGCAGATTCTACGGAACTGAGTCCGAGTAATATGCTGCCTTAAGAGGCTGGCGAAAGGAAGGAAGCTATATGGATGCGTCAATTCTTACAGGGACTAAATGTAGTTCCTAGTTCGGATGACCCGATCACCATCTATTGTGATAATAGTGGTGCCATCTTCCAGGCTAAGGAGCCTAAGTCCAGCAACAAGTCTAGGCATGTACAACGGAAGGCTCACATGATCCGAGATTAAGTGGAGCAAAGGGAGATAGTGATAGACAAGATTGCTACGGATGATAACGTTGCAGATCCTCTCACTAAACCTTTAAGATATGATAAGCATGAAGGGCACGTTATTTCCATGGGAATTAAGCGTGTTCCTGAGTTGTATTAGTTGTTTTGTATGGATTAGACACCTGTATCTTTTTCATAAAACTATTAATGAAATCATCGTTTTGTAATATATTTTGTTTTTCATGTGGGTTGTACTGACAACATTGAAAACCCACAAAGTGAACTGAATTACATTAAGGTTTGGGTCAGTAATTTGCCTACATGATTGATTTTAACTCTGGCAATTAATTTGTGACGTCGATGATGTGGGTTCAACGAAGCCATAAGTCAAACTGTTGACTGATCGATCACAGATGCGAGTTATAATGATATTGCGCAGGACATTTTGTGACGACGTTATGGAGTCCTAAATGTTTCGGAACATTAGGTGCCGGGTCGTGGATAGGACATCCATAGTGTTCCTAGAGTCGATTCTTTGGACTATCGACTGTCTCTTGAGATAAAGGCAGTTTTTGGGTGACTTTGGTTTCTTTCTCATGGTCGACCGTAACAGAAGGCTAAGTAGATTTTTACTGGGTCATTTTATACTGCGCTTGTATCTGCAAGATTTGAGTTGAAGAAAATATCCAACCTTTATCAGGTTATATTATTTGTAAGGCCATCGAGGAGGGTAAATGAAATGCATGGCCATGCTCGAATGACGATTAGTTATCGTAAGTTACTCTGTAGTCGGGGAAACCACTCTTGATACTGATCACTTGTAAACTACGACCTTTGTGAATACGGACTTTGCAAATTGGTTTACATTGAGTGGGAGAAATTTATTATGGATATGAGAATCGGTTATCGCACATACACTTGTACGGACAAGTGGAGATTGTTGGAGCCAGTGTCCTCCACAGTTAGTGCAATAACATAAATAAATCTCTGTAGGTTTACAGGGTATACTTTGTATTGTAATCAGTTGATTAACGTTTATCGATAACGGTTGGCTTGCTAGATAAGTTTGACGTTATCGTCATACAGATGGCGGTGATCAACGGGTCCCTAAAAGTCACACCTAAAGGATGTGATTGAGAGATGTGATTATTTGAGAAAATAATCATATTGATGCCTTATTAAATGACTAAAAGGTTAGTCGGTGTTTTGACTAAAAGGTTAGTCAATGTGATGATGATATAATTATTTAATAATGATTAAATAAATTTAGCTGAGACGAATTAACTGTAATTCGTAAATTGAATATAAAATTTTATATTTAATTGTTGTATATAATGTAAGCTAATTAAACATAAACCGTTATGATTAATTGGAAAATTATAAATATACGGATATTTATAATTAATGATATATTATAATGTCGGTCTTTGACTAATGACGATTATAATGTATTACATTATACTAGAAGCTAAAATGATCGGAAAAAGTGTCCAGATACACTCAGGGTTTTTCCGGTCAATGGGTAGTTATTTGAGGAGACTAAATCTCCTCAATATTAAACTACTTGTGCCGTGAGAACAAGAGAAGAACAAGAAAAATTTCTAACCTAATTTTCTACTCTCTCAACTTGTGCCTCCATCACACAAAACACAAAATAATAAAAGGTTAACTGTAACTTTTAATTCTTTTCTAGCAATTACAAGGGCATATCTCAATCAGTCTTGGGTGTTACGATTAGGAGGATATCTGTGTTGATATCTGTTCTTAGGCCGAATTTTGCTAGGACCAAAGGTTCAATTCGTTTTCTCTTTATTTTATATCGTTTTCATATTTATGACTTGCATTCATATTATATAATTTTGTTATAATCCTAAATTTTAAGGGGATGTAAACTGTTATTTCCCACAAACTGAACTTATAGGAGCTGAACTGAACTGAACTGAACTTTTAGGAGCTGAACTGAACTTATAGGAGCTGAACTAAACTTAAAGGGGCTGAGTTTAAGTCCAAAAGAACAGAGCCTAAGTCCTGCTTGTAACATGTCGACCTATCGTAAGCTTAAGACGAGTTAAATTTTCTTTACAAAAGACAAGTGAGGGGTAAATGGATTCTTCCACTTGCTTTGCCACTTGCTCTTTGTGAAATGGGGTTTAACTCGTTTTAAGCTTGCGACGGGTCCCCCCGTTACAAATGAGACTACTCCCTTTGTTTCATATAATAATAAGTCGTTTTAGAAAAAAAAATTAAATTTTCTTTTATATGTCGTCTTGCATTCTCCCATAAATGTTATTTTCAATTTTCAAAGCACTAATAATTAGGAAAGAGATACGGAGTATAATTTAAGGCTTTAAGTTGTTTTATCGGTTCATGGATTATACATCAGAGATAGTATATCTGACTATATACTTTCAGAGTTTTATAATAAACTTTTCAAGTTTTATATTAAAGAATATGAGTTCATACTATAAAGTTTTTGAATTTGTTCATTTAATCATTACAAAAATATATATATAATATTGTTCAAAAACTATACTTATACATTCAATTAATTTTGAGTTTTTCCATCAAAACATTATTATAGAACTTATAAATTTTAAATACTCATAAAAATAGATATAAACTGAAACACTAAAAGGGTATGAGGTAATACATCAAATGCGTAGTAATACTTTTTTCCCCGTTTTATTGTTGAGAAAAGTTTGCTTCTCTATTTTTAACGAGCATTTATAGCAAATAACTAATAATACAATATTTTAATACTTTCTTAATTCTTGTGAAAATACCTAAAACGATTTATATTATGGAAAGGAAGGAATATTTTTAAGACTAGTCAACACCGGTTTCGTTGTCTTCTTGGTTTCACTACAAGAATATAGTGTATTAGCGACGGAAATTTTGCGACGGATATGTAATCCGTAGCAAAAACATGCTTGCGACGGATTTTGCGACGGGAATTACTATTTGCGACGGATTTGCGACGGATATTCCGTCGCAGTTCATCTTCACATATGGCGCCCAACTTTTCACATGGCGGGAAATTATGCGACGGAATTGCGACGGAATATCCGTCGTTAAATAAGATACTGCGACGGACTTGCGACGGATAGTCCGTCGCAGAGGTGAATAATTGGCTGACAAATTGACCAAAGGTAGAAGACACGTGTTTTTTTATGCGACGGAATATCCGTCGCAATACCTTATTTAGCGACGGACTTGCGACGGAAATTCCGTCGCAAAGGTAAATAAATGACTGACACGTGCTTTATTTCTGCGACGGACTTGCGACGGAAAGTCCGTCGCAGGGTCTTTTAAATGACTAAACTCGCATCTCTTCCCCTTTACCAAAATCATTTTTATTAAACCTAAATCCCCACATTGACGACGGCGACGACGACGACAACGACGACAACAACAACGACGACGGTCACCACTAAGACCACCACTAAATTCTTCCCTCCTCTCTCTCAGGTCTCTCTCTTTCTTCTCTTATTTATGTTTTCACAGTAGGTCTTGCTTAAGACGGGTCGGATCTTGCAATGGGTATTTCGTGAGAGGAAATGGGTAGAGGGGACAAGGTGGGCACCCCCCATGTGCTCTCCACTCACCCTTGATGGGTATTTTGTGAGAGAATATGGTATCCGTCTTAAGCTTAAGACGGATACCTCCGTCTTAAATAAGAATTTGTGATATTTTCATGTGTTTTGTTCCCTCCGGCCACCCACCGGACCACCCACCGGACCACCCCCCTCCTTTTCCCCTTCCCTTGGTCGCCCTTTCCCCTTCCCCTTTCCCCTGCCCCTGGCCGGACCCCGCTGCCACCACCGGACCACCCCCCTCCTTTTCCCCTTCCCTTTCCCCTTTCCCCTGCCCCTGGCCGGACCACCCTCTGCCACCCACCGGACCACCCCTCATTCTTTCCCCTGCCCCTTTCCCCTCATTGATGAGTATTAAAGTTGTGAATATGTTAGTAAGTTACCACCTTTTCCCAAATTTTGATTGAAGACGGATCGACCCGTCTTAAGTTTAAGACGGATTAAATCCCCCTCATAAAGGGCAAATAAAGTGTAAGTGGGTTATCTCCTCACTTATCTCCTCACTTAAGTTTAAGACGGATTAAATCCCCCTGCCGCCGCCCCCACCCCACTGCCACCCTCCCTCCTTTTAATTGTTGTAATTATTAATATAGATAATTATTATTACTCCCTCTGTCCCTGTCATTTGTCGTGCTTTACTTTTGTCACAATTATTAAGGAAATGTTGTTCATATATGATAAACTTAGTACCCGTTCAAGAATTACGCATTAGGTATAATTCTTGAATAGTCCCCGTTTTGGGACTGTCTTTGAATCTTTAATGCCATTTAGGTGGTAAATACTAATCATTTTTTTAATTGTTATTTGACGATTAAGTTTGGTTGACAGTTCCTTTAATGTTCTCTGAATAAATATGGAGAGTGACAAGTCATTCAACATTGTGTATTTGGAGAACTGTAGGGAATTGCTGCCGAATTTTCGTCTCATAACAATTAATTAAATTATTAGTATTTACTAATGGTATGAAAGATTCAAAGATGGGTTTAGGTTGGAGAGATAAGGACCCCATGAACTCGAATATTTTTTTTTTTTTTGCAGGTGGAAGATGTTGTTGTTGTTGTTGTTGTTGTTGTTGTTGTTGTTGTGGTTGGAGGTTGGAGGTTGTTTGTTGTTTGTTGTTTGTTGTTTGTTGTTTGTTGTTTGTTGTTTGTTGTTTGTTGTTTGTTGTTTGTTTGTGTAATATGATGTGTATTAGTAGTTATTGTTGTTATTGTTGCTATTAGTAAACTTTTAGTTCTTGTTGTTATTGTTTTGAATATTTATTTAAGTCGATAATAATAATTATAAACGTGTATGTTGATTTGAAATGAAAAGAGTACAACGGGCATGGATGTATGAAAGATTGGATTGTAATAAAAAATTAAGGCAGGAGTTTGTAATGGGCGTTAATGAATTCATTAATTATGTTAAGAATCAAGAAGATTACGGTAGATGTAAGGAAATTAGGTGTCCATGTGTAAAGTGTAGAAATCGCAAATTTTTAGTCGAACAAGAAGTACGAAAACACCTAGGGCTTTGGGCTTTTGTGATGACTATTATGAGTGGGTGTGCCATGGTGAAAATTTTCCCGTTGAGGAGAGGTCTGACAATCCCTATAGGGATATGGTGGAGGATGCGTTGCGCGACAACATTAATGAAATTATAATGGAACATGTTGACGCCGAAGTGGTTGATGAATCTCCAAATCCTAATGTACTAGCCTTTTTCAAAATGTTGGAACATGCCAATAAACCGGTGTATGAGGGGAGTCGTATCTCTCTGTTGCAGTCAGCTTCCCGGTTGGTAACTTTGAAATGTGAATACAATTTACCCCACAAATGTGTAGATGGTCTCGCGTCATTTATAGGGGACATTATTCCTGAAAATCATGTTATGACGCGTAACTTCTATGAAACCAAAAATATTCTTAAAGCTCTTCAACTGCCTTATGAAAAGATAGATGCGTGTGAAATAGGATGTATGTTGTTTTGGGATGATGATAGTCTTCTCGATAAGTGTAGAAAATGTGGTAAAGATCGATATAAAAAACAAAAGAATGCAAATGGCAAAAGGGTTGGAAAAATATTTTAACTTATTTCCCAATAGGACCGCGTTTGCAACGACTTTATGCCACAAAACTAATTGCGGCAGAGATGCGGTGGCATCATGAAAATCCACGTGTCAGCGGGATAATGTCTCATCCAAGTGACGGCGAGGCTTGGAAACATTTTGATCGCATTCATCCTTCTTTTGCAATTGAGCCTCGAAATGTTCGACTTGGTCTTTGTACTGATGGTTTTCGCACCTTTCGGTCAATACGGAAAGTCGTACTCCTGCTGGCCGGTAATGCTCACTCCATACAATTTACCACCCTGGCTATGTATGAAAAGACAGTTTATGTTTCTATCATTACTTATACCCGGTCCGAACAGTCCCAAAAAATTTCTTGACGTTTATTTACAACCGTTAATTCGCGAGTTGAAGCAGTTGTGTGAGACAGGGTTGTACACATACGACGTCTCTAGAAAGCAGAACTTTGATCTTAGAGCCGTACTATTAAGGACTATCAATGACTTTCCTGCTTACGACATGTTATCGGGTTGGTCAACTGCTGGTGAACATGCGTGTCCATATTGTATGGAGAAGGAGACTAAGTCGTTTTGACTTTATAAAAGTAGAAAATTGAGTTGGTTTGATTGTCATAGACAGTTTTTACAACCTGACCATGTTTTCCGCAAAGATAAAGTTAATTTTCAAAAAGGACGAGTAGAGAAAGATTTTGCTGCTACGAGATTAACGGGTGAAGAAGTGTGGGATTGTGTGAAGCATTTTCCCAAAGTTGTGGATGCAAGTAAAGCTGAATTGAACTCGTTAAAAGTTTCTCGAGTTGGGTGGTGGAAACAAAGCATTTTTTTGGGAACTTCCTTATTGGAGAACACTATTAATTCGTCATAACCTTGATGTAATGCATATCGAGAAAAACTTTTTCGAGCAACTGATTCACACGGTGATGAATGTGAAAAACAAGACAAAGTTTACCCCACAAGCACAAGAGGACATGTTGACCGTTTGTTCTAAACAGCGAAAAATGGATTCATTCATTTTGAATAAAGAACAAAAGAAGGTGTTGGGTGATTGGATATCCAATTTGAGATTTCCGGACGGTTATGCTTCAGATCTGAGTAGATGTGTTGATAAACACGAGTTGAAACTACATGGATTGAAAAGTCATGATTGTCACGTGTTTATGGAGCGGTTACTTCCAGTGGCTTTAAGGCACCTTCTTCCGAAGAATGAGTGGAATGCTATAACTGAGCTTAGCCAATTTTTCAGAGATTTGTGTACTTCATCGATACAAGTTGAAAAATAACTACTCTCGAGAACAACATTGCCGAAATCATTTGCAAGTTAGAGAAGATATTTCCACCATCTTTTTTTAACTCAATGGAGCATTTACCAATTCATTTGCCGTATGAACTGAAAATGGGTGGTCCAGTGCAATATGGGTGGATGTATCCTTTTGAGAGGTAATTAATTCCACAATTATCCAATTTTAACTTTAATTATTTCAGTCTATCTTATCCAAGTTTTTTATAGGTTCTTAAATCATTTGAAAAAAAAGATTGGAAATAAAGCGCGTGTTGAAGGTTCTATATGCCACGCGTATTTGCTTGAAGAAATTGCCAATTTCTGTTCCTTTTATTTTGAAGAGAACGTGGACACAAAAGCCAAGGATCTCGACGTACGCTCGAAAGAGCCTACGTATTCTACCTTACCCGAGATTTTTCAAGATCACGGGGGAATTTGTTCTGGAAAGTGTCGTGAAAGATTTTTAGAAGACAAGGAATATGAGCGTGCACACTTATATGTTTTATCTAACTGTGATTTAAAAAAATTGAAGCATAACGAAGTGTAAGTAAAAAAACCGTCCTTTGAAACTTTAATTATTAATAATTAATTATAACAACATGCATGTAAAAACTATTACTTAATTCGACATTTTTTATAATGAATATATAGGATGTTTGAAAATTATATCAAAACAGAATATCCCCAATTTCTCACAGCCGAGGATATTTGGAACAAATTTGACACAAGATTTCCCCAATGGTTTAGAGGACAAGTAAGTACATACTACATACTAACACCAGATTACTCTTTTTTTTCAATTTTTTTTATTACCTGAAGGTATTATAATATGTTAATAATTTAACAATGATAGGTAAACAACTTAAAAGATCCAGTTCTCATAGCCTTAGCACAAGGTCCTTCGAAAAGGGTGCGAACATGGAAACGTTATTTCATTAACGGATACAAGTTTCGCACTTTCAAAGATGGGTTAGATTTGGAAAAATCTACACTTAATAATGGAGTATGTGTAAGTTCGACTGAGGGAGCTGACTACTATGGAACACTCAACGAAGTTGTTGAATTGTCGTACACAGGCAAAAAAAGCACATATAATGTTATTTTATTCAAATGTGATTGGATAGATACTTCTGAAAAAGGAATGCAAATACATAAGGATTATAAACTTGTGGATGTTAATCGAAGCAGAAAATTTCCGAAATATGATCCATTTGTGTTGGCTTATCAAGTTGAACAAGTTTATTATACTTCATATCCAAATATCAAAAGAGATAAAGATAAGTGGTCAGCAGTATTCAAAACTAAAGCCAGATCGCATGTTGATTCACCTATTGTCGAATCTGCGTTTCAAGAAGATAATGTTATTAGTAGTGAGACACTACTATCAATAATTGAAGTGCCAGATGATAATGAAATTATAGAGGAGGAGGAAGAAGAAGCTCAAGTAGAGGACAATAATGAGGAGAAGGTAGAAGAGGAGGAGAAGGAGAATGAGCAGAAGCGGAAGGAAGACGGAGCAGAAGATAAAGAGGAAGATAAAGAGGAAGATAAAGAGGAAGAAGAAGATTTTATAGACTCCCTTTTTAAATACAACATTTCCGAAAACCAATATTTAAGTAGTGATGATGAATAAGATTATTTCTAATTCTGATATTAGTTGAAACTACTTTTTCTATATGTGTGGTCGTTTGTAAAACAATTTATAGTTTTTATTATTTATTAATACCAATATATAGTTTCTTGTCATTTAATTGTACCTACATGTTTGTTAATTCATGACAACTTTGAATAGTTTAGTTTTTCTCTATATGGCGGGAGGACGAAGAAGAGGTAGTACTAGTAATGTAGGAAACAGAGGGCAGGAGGATGAGAATGAACGAGTGAATGACAGGAACGTGCCACCGCCACACGTGGAGACTACTACTCGCAGAGTCCGCCTCGATCCGGATGAGGAAACAGGTGTATGGTAAGACTATTTCACTTTTACTTTAATTGTTTAATCATAATTATGATTATTCAAAAATCATAATATTTATATATAATGTATGTATTTAACTATGATTATTAATTTCAGGTTCAGTGACGCAGATGTCGTTAAACTGATCTCGGAGACCATAATCTGCGGGTACAAGGAGCATGCGCCAAATTGGAAAGAGGCGTCAAATAATTTGCGGTCGTCTTGGTGGAACTGGTTTGAGGTATAATTATTTAAAATATTATAATTATATCTATTTAAATTTGTTTTTCTCAATTTATCTTTGTTATTGATTTTTTATTTTTGTATTTATTCACTTAATATTTTCCTAACTTTATGCTTTTAATCATGACAGCAAAAGGTTTCTTTCGATCCTCGCCATACAGATATGGTAAGGAAATCTTGGGAAGACGCCATGAAGACCCGTTTACGTCATAGGATCTACCGAGCCTCGCAGAAAGACGAGGAGCACAGGCCGAGTTGGATTCCTTTGGACTTGTTTAGAAAGCTTAAGAAGAGGCCTGTCGAAGATCCTGGTTTCGTTGTGAGATCTCAATCAGGCGCGGCTAATCGTAGATCGGGATGTGAAGAGAAGGGAAAGGCGTTGCCTACTCACATTATGGGTAGAAAAAACACCTTGAGAATCATGGACGAAATGGTAAATCTAAATCTTCTTTCATTTTTTATTTATTTATCTAATTATAATTTAATACTTATATATATGTTATACTAACAAGTATTTAAATTGTAGGTCGATAAATCTTCAACTGGTATCCCAAATGCGGTGCAAGTCTTAGAGAAGACAAAGAAGCACCCGTTCCGTGGATGGTTATCAAAAAACCAGCTCAACTCTATGTAAGTTATGCATTTTTTTGTTAAGTGATTTATGTTTAATTTGTCATTTATATATTTAATTACATTAACTACTTAATTTAAATGACAATTACTAATTCTGAACTTGTTTGTGATGCAGAATAAGATCATATCAAAGAAGTCTGAGCTTCAAACTCAAGGAGTCGAAAACATCGACGATAATGAGATCTATTATGAGGAGACTGGATTTGACGAGAAAGGAAGATGCTACGGATTGGGACCAGCGGCGAAGTTTTTGTTTGACCATCATAGGCACCCTGTTGCTACCTCAAACCCGACTCAGGGCAACCAAGGTTTGGCTACTAAGCTGTCAAAGGAGAATGCTGCACTTAGACAAGAGCGCGACGAGCAGGCTCAAAGGATTGCAGCTATAGAAGAGTACTTGAGTCAGGTTGCAAGAAATTCTACTCAAAACTGCAGAACTGGAGGTCCTAACCAGGGTCGAGACGACTTTGATGATGATAGGGGCGATAATGCTAGGTCCAACCCATTCACCCCTTTCCCTCCTTTCCCTCCAATCACTCCACTGACTTGAGTGATTAGTTAACTATTTGGTACTTTGAACCTTTTATTTGTAAGACTTTAATTACTTTTATGATATAAAATCAAAACTTTGTTCGGTTTTGTGTTACATTAGTAACTTTGTTGGACGCGTAACTGCTGGAAAACTTCTGTAATTTGCAGGTTTTTTGTCGTTTTAACGCGTATAAGGGGATGCAGGAAACATGCAGATCCTGGAAAATACAGGCATTATTGCGACGGAAATTCCGTCGCAAACATTGACTGACTAACAGCCAAGTCAAACACAAAGTCAATCTTTGCGACGGAAAGTCAAAATGTTGCGACGGAATTTCCGTCGCAAAAGTTGACTTTATGTTTGACTTGGCTGAACAGGTGGCAGTCAAGTCAAACATTCCGTCAACAGTTGCGACGGAAAGTCAACACTTTGCGACGGAAATTCCGTCGCAACTGTTGACTTTATGTTTGACCCCAATTCAAGTCAGTCAATTTGTGCGACGGATACTCCGTCGCAAATGCTTGACTTTCCGTCGCAAAAGTGTGCGACGGAATAATCCGTCGCAATTACTACTGTTTGCGACGAAAATAAGCGACGGACAATATCCGTCGCAAATCCGTCGCAAATCAGTCTTTAGCGACGGAAATTCCCTATCTAGCGACGGAATAATCCGTCGCAACCCGAACTTTATTTTGTAGTGATAAATGCGTGCCTCTGCTGGGCATCCCCATACATGCAAATGTTGAAGACTCGATTTCCACCCTTTCCACTGTTCAAATGGTGTCTTTGAAACTGCCTTACTAGGGACCCGGTTTCCAACATACACAGCAGTCAGAAGGGCATGCATCCACAACTTCATGGGTAAGTTGGTATTACTCATCATTATCCTCACAACCTCTAATAGGGTTCGATTACGCCTCTCAGCTACACCATTCATCCATGGAGAACCAGGATTTGTGTACTGAGGGACAATACCCAAACTTTCAAGGAGTTTTGCAAAGGGACTAGGATGTTGTCCTGATTCATCATATTTGCCATAATATTCACCACCTCTATCTGACCTTATGATTTTCACTTTCTTTCCCAATTGCATTTCCACCTCCTTAATGTAAACCTCTAAAGCGTTTACTGATTAAGATTTTTCATGCAAAAGGTAAAGATAACAATAACGTGAATAATCATCGATAAAGGTGATGAAATATTTCTCTCCGCTCATGGAGGGAACATCAAATGGACCACAAATGTCTGTATGTATAATTTCTAATAGAGCAGTGCTTCTTGTGGACCCTTTCTTGGTGTGTTTGGTTTGCTTACCTTTAATGCATTCCACACACGTCCCAAAATCCGTAAAATCAAGAGAAGGTAACATATTGTTTTTAACCAATATGTTCATTCTTTCTCTTGAAATATGGGCCAAACGTTTATGCCACAAGAAGGAGGAACTTTCATTAGACCTTCCACGTTTCGAACCAACATTATTATGCAGAGAAACATTATGAGAAACACAAAGAGATTCTGAAAACAATTTATCTAAATAAATTCGATACAATCCGTTTTCTAAAATCCCATAACCAACAAAAATATTGTCTCGATACATACTGAAACAACCTTGTCCAAAACATAATCTAAAATCATTATTATCTAACTTAGAAACTGAAATTAAATTGCGTCCGAAGGAGGGAACATAAAGTGTATCCTCCAAAATCAACTTAAATCCAGTGCTTAATTCCAAGCTAAATCTTCCAATGGCTTCTACTGGGGCTTTTTCTTTATTCCCCATGTATAAGGAGGCCTCATTTGGATTTATGGTTCTTGTCGTAAGGAAAACCCTGCAAGGAATTCGAAATATGTACATTAGAGCCTGTATCTAGCCACCAGGTATTAGAAGGAACTTCAACATAATTTGATTCGAAACATACTAAAGCCAAAGGCTTACCCTTCTTTTCGAACCAATTTTTACGCTTTATGCAGTCTTGCTGAAAATGCCCAGGTTTCCTACAGAAAAAGCAACTTTCCTGCTTCTTAATTTTCTTCTTTATGCCAGATGCAGACGGTTTATCAGAAGGGCTTGACTTAATGCCCTTTCTGTTTCTAAAATTACCTTTAGATTTCCCGCTTACATGATGCACATGATGTGCCTGGGGTAAACCACCATTCTTACTTGAGGCATCAGCCTCATCTTTCTGTTTGATTGTTGCTGCTTCCTGAACCAGTTTATTGGTCAATTCATTAACACTCCAAATTTCTTTAACGGTGTTGTAATGAAGGTGAAAAACATCAAACTTATCAGACAGGGAGTTGATTATAAACTGGGCGAGGAACGGATCCTCAACTTTCATGCCCAGTTTTCCCAACTTAGCTGCCAGATTCGTCATGTGCAACACATGTTGCTGCATGGTGGTGACATTCTCATTATACTTAGCAGTGGTAAGTTCAGACATAAGCCTTACAGCTACCGCTTTATCGGTAGTCTGAAAGCGTTCCTTAATGATTTCCATGTACTTACTGGCTGTAGTACAGCCTGTCTCCGAAATGGAGGACTTAATGTTTGGTGCAGTGGTAAGTCGTAAGAATTTTAAGCAAAGACTGTCACATTTCTTCCACCAGTTATACTCATCAAGTACTTCTTTACTCGCATCAGAAGCTGGTTCAGCAGGAGCTGTTCCATTAAGCACCTGATCAAGTTCAAGAATACGTAAATAGAACTCGAGATGCTCCTTCCATTCTGAGTAATTAGTACCATCAAGTTGTGGTATTGCTTGGACATAGTTATTGAGAGAGCTTTGCAACGGTACTGCATTATGAACAATGCTCAGAACATTAGGCTTTGAGTTTATCACACAATGGCAATTATGACTAAGACTTGAAACTTAAATGAGTAACTCATAAACATTCATTAAGCAAGTGCAGTATCTGTGGACAACCTACGCATGCTTAATTACATAATCAAGTATACTCTCTTTAATGAGTGTTTCACTTTAATGTCAGGTTACCTGTGGGTAAAACCTTAATCTAAGTTATTTCACCCCATTAGATGCTTAGTCGGATATTCACTGCATAATTTGAGTCCACTGTGGTAAACATCAACATAATGTGAATGCCCAATTTAATTACATTATGAGATCTGATCGTGTACAAGATGAAATCACTGTAGTGAATTTCAACTCGTCATAATGCGAAGGTCTCCTTTAATCGATACATAAGATATAATTAATCTACAATAAGAATGTATGCTTGCATAAAATATGATAATTTAAATTAATTCTTTAAGAACAATAACATAATATAATGCGAGCATATGTGAAAACAAACATTAAGTAACCAACACGGGCAGAACTCGATCGAGCAAGAAATAGCTCGATCGAACAACATTGAAGACAGAAGGTCTCGACCGAGTGAAGCATTAGCTCGATCGAGCAGCATCAGGAATAAACCGACTCGATCGAGTGAAGCATTAGCTCGGTCGAGTGGTACAAGTCACACGACATTCATAAACAATAATCATAATAAACCATACAAATCGAATTAGGGCAGCGCAAATAATCATCATAAATCATACAAATCGAATTAGGGCAGCGCAAATTATCATCATAAATCATCATATAAAACAAAATAATTTGATTAGGGCAGCGGAAACGATCATGATATAAGGATATGTTATCAATCATAAGGGTATACAATCAATTATGAATGAATATTATAACATCATGATTAAAGCATTAAATTCATTCATAAAAACATAATCAAAACATTAATCAGAATTATAACTATAATTACAATCCTGCTATGATACCACATGTAAACATAAATTATAGGATCTTGATTAAAGCGATAATTACTGAGAGGTACTTACGTGATGTAGCCATTAGATCTGATAATAAAATCACTTGAGAAAGATAAAAGATGAACCCTTATTGTTTTGTCTTCTCCTGCCTTCCTTATTCTCTAATTCACTTTCTTTATGTGTGTTTTCTTAATATCAATGAATTAGGTTAAAGCACAAACAGGTGTTGCTTATATAGAGAGGTGACAGGAGGGGCTTAATAGAATAAGTGGGTCTGATATGTTAATGGCATGTAAACATTAACCGTAATCCACTCAAACTAGGACTCCTACTAAAAATCCGGAACAATATATTTAACCGTTATTAATTAAGGTGACTGACATCGGTAGTTAGGTCCACATAACAGAGAATTAAATAATAATTCTTACATGGTGTTCCTCTGACAACCGAGAAACGTAAACGGTCAATTGGTCATGAACTTTCTTTCATTTCTTATTCTTATTTTATTTAATTTAAAAGTCTAATTGGTTTGCCATGCATGCAATGATATTGACAAACTACACATAACACATTTATATATAAGTATTTCAAGAATATGACTTACATACGGAGTATATAAATCCTAATTTAAAATAACATTCGTACAATGAAAACAAATCTTCAGGTATCATAATTTGTCACGTAGGAGTTGACGTTTTGCCATAGTATAGCAACCCGACGGAATATTATGGCTAATTGCTGGTTTTTAGACGTAACTACCGTTAGGCTATCCAAAACGTGTACAATAGTTTGTTACACGGGTTGTTTTCTTCATTCAACTCCACTTTAGACTTATATTTTATGCAAAAAATTTAAGAGGATGATATTAAAATAGTAAAAACACATCAATTGAATGAAAAAAAATGTTTTATTAATATGAAAAAGTTGTTTTATTAATATAAAAGTAATAAAAGTAAACTGTTTGTGAATCTTTATTTTGCCAGATAAAGAAAGGTGCAATGTGCTGTTGAATGACCCAAACAGAAATAGGTGCAAAGTGGAGTTGAATAGATGAAATATTACATTAGGGAAATAGCAATGATTGAAATTTCATATCAATGTTTTTAAATGGGAGTGTTAATGCCACTCGAAAATCACTAATGTCACTCATTTTTGTGAAAGCATGTATATATATTACTTTAATCATATATATACTCACAAAATTGAGTGGCACATGGGATTTCTGAGTGCCATTAACACTCCTCTTTTTAAATGGCACATCACCATATATGAAACTTCTTATTCAATCTCAATGGTAAAAGTTTCGTATTTTCTTTGTGGTCCCTTCTTTCCCTCTCCTTCTTATGACATGAAACTAGTTTCCTACTTTAGAAACCGATTTTATATAAGGAGCTCCTTAGTGTGTAACTCAATGGTTAAGGAACTCTTTATGTATATAGAACTTCTTATTTTTGCACCATTGCTATATATCCCCCTTAAGGCCCTAATATATATTTTGGACTTAAAGTCACCCTTTTTAAGTTTAATTCGAATCCTATAAGTTCATTTCGGAAAAGTTCATCAAAATTAGGTCTAATTCAGTTTAGATCCTATAAGTTCAGAACAGTTCATATCATATAAATTCAGTTTAGAAAAATTCAGCAAAATTAAGTTCAGTTCATAAAAGTTCAGCAAAATTAAATTATTTATGTTAGAGTTGTTAACAACTTATTAATTAAAATTAACAAGATTTATATAATAAGACGATCTACTTTTATATACGAAATAAATTATTCATTTAAGGCTAATATATAAGTTGTCTTTTTTTATATTAAGATTGTCTCACAATTAAATCAATAAGTTACATACATACCATACATAGTTAAGTTATATACCATACATTAATTTATGTCCTCAAGTTAGCAGATTGATGGTCATTTTATAGTTATAAAAATGAACTCATATTAATCATCCTAAAATTTTGTAAATAACACGAATCTAATTTGGGTTAGAAGTAAAACTATATTTACTAGAGCATATCGCATGGAATATGGAGATGAAAGGAAAATGATAAAATGAAAATAGATGATTAAAAAGTAGATGTAACACGTGAACAACATAATGTATATAAAGAGAAAATTTACTATCTTATTTTGAATCTTACACCATTGATGAACCAGCTCGACTAAAATCTTAAGGTAATGGTTAAAAGCCAATTATTATATTTATATCATATTAAGTATTTTAATTAAAAATAAAAAACTTATGGTTTTAATGTTTTATGGATATAGGCAATTTGAGCAAAATAAACGTTTTTTTTTTCTAAGGGAACTCATGTCTCATTGTCTTGTAAAATAATCATGAAAACTAGCTAAGAAATCTAATATTATGAGTGATAGCGTACGGTGTGTATATATTATCGTCTAATCACATATGTATAAGTGATCATATATAAAATAGCTGAAAGAGTATATTTGCACTATATTACATACCATGTAAGAAAAAAAGGGGGTGAAAAATGAAAATCCAAACCTTTTTCACATACATAAAAGCTCACTGCTACTGAAAATTATGGAGTATATGTACTAGTAATAATAATATTAATGCACTTCTCATGCATCTATATCGTACGGAGTATATACTATGCAATCTCAGGGAATAATGAATCTTCGAGAAGAAGATCAGGCCAAAAGCTACCACCTGAAGTACTGCAACCATCTATTGATATTGTAGAGGCAGCGGCCGTGGCGGTGACAGCAGCGGTGGCGTTGGTGGCTTGTGGCGGTGGAGAAGGAGACGAAGACAACGACGGAAGCCAAGGGGAAGTGGGTGAATTATTCTCATCCCCTTGTAAGGATAAAACTGTATACTCACAAGCTTGTAACATGTGATCACTAATCATGTTACTAATACTATCATTATCATTATTATTATCTTTGCTTAAGTTTGTATGATTATCCAAAGATTTGAGACCAGGCAAATGGTCATTGCTCATGTCACTAATATTCAAGTTTGGATTATTATTATTATTATTAATATTATTAATATTATTATTAAGATGATTAAATGAAGAAGGGAGGGAGTTTAAGAGATTAAGAGTGTCCATATCTAGGTTAGGGATGGGATAATTAGGAGGTTGTAAGAGGAACTCCAAGTATTGAAGCTTAGCTACTTCAGTTTGAAGCCTAACGGCTTGCTCCTCCCATGAGTGGCTCTCCACCAAATCCTTAAGGTTTGCTAAGGCTATCAAATGAGGTAAGCTTGAGAAAATGTCGGTCCGAGGGCGATGGGTCATCGGGTCGATCCCCATCTGAATAAGCTTTTTCTTCAAGTGGGTGTTCCAGAAATTTTTGATCTCGTTGTCTGTTCTCCCTGGTAGATGTGTTGCGATAGCTGACCACCTAATAATACGATGAAAAAGGAAAAGGGAATGTGAAAAGATACTCTCGTATAATAGTATGCATAGAAATTTTTGTATATACTACTGGTCACAACTTCATAATTCAATTATGGTTCGATATATTATTTTGGTTTTTTCACCAATAAAATGGTGAGTTTGAAAGACAAATCCCATTTTATTAAAGATATACTATATAATTAACCTTGTGGTAAGACAATATGATAGGAGTAAGTCGTTGAAAGCTACAAATGTACAATTATGTAGAGGGTTAGTTAGAAAAAAGACAAATTTTTCAAAGAGGGTTAAAACGACATTTTAAGGAAGAAATATTCATCCATTAAATATAAAAACATAAGAAATGCATGTATGTTAACTATATTTCATCGATATTATAGAATATATGGATATATATTATTAGTCATATGACTTACTTGTTACCCAATATGGCATGCAAGTTCAAAATGGACTGTTCTTCCTCTGGGGAGAACTTGCCCCTCTTAATGTCCGGCCTTAGATAATTTGTCCATCTTAATCTGCAACTCTTACCGCATCTGTTCAAACCTGAAATCGACAAAATTATCATCGTCAATGTCATTGTAAAACTAAAGGCGTCCACAAAAAACCGAGACTGGTTTGAGTCCAGACTAAATCGGATGGTGCAAACCGCACACATGCATGTGTGTGATAGACGATAGTAAAAATACGTACCTGCGAGCTTAGGGAGGGCTCTCCAGCTACCATGGCCATGTTTTTGGATAAAATTGACAAGTTTTTGATCTTCTTCAGGAGTCCAAGGACCTTTCTTAAGACCAGATTCATCACAACAAGGAGAACGTCCCATTGTTGTGATTTGTGAGTAACAAATGTTGAGTGTAATGTTTTCCCAATTTTTTTGTTATGATTTGGTTGCCTGCTCCCTTCAAGTCCTACCAACAACTATGCTTCACTATATATATATACACACACCACTAAGATCGTTTTGATTTGTTTTTTCTTTATTTATTTAAATTGTGCCAATTAAAGCCGACTAACATGGCTTTTGACCATTGGTTACTCTACATTAGCTAGCGCATATATTACATTTTTTTTACTTTCAATAATTTGTATATTTGTATTAATTAAAATTGTCGCAAGGTTTCCGTAATTTACCGGAGTATCGAGCGGGATACGCCCATAGGAGTTATAGGTAAAATAAAATTAAAAAGAAGAAAAAAAAATTAATTACCCAATACATGTTTCCATTATACGTTTCATTGTGCGTTGCTTCATCTTTTCCGAATTACTCAATTTATCAACTTTAGAATCCTATCAAAATTTTCAAATTTATAGTTTTCATGTAGATGTACTCAAATTTATTAAGTCTAAAGTTCATAGTCATCAAATTAAAGCACTATATTCACTAAACTCAATTTGAATATAATAGGGTTATAGGGTGAAATGGTGAATATGACATTAAATAACCCATCTTTATTCTATTAAAGTAGAAACATTTAACCAGCCCACATTGCGCCACGTCATTATGTCAGTTTTTTTTTTCATTTTCCTCTGATTTGTGTATCAGTTTGATTTATAAGATTAAAATAATTTCTCAGGGATCCAACACATGCAACTTTCTAACAATCCTAAACAATAAATTAAAAATTTACATTAATACTCCATAATAAATTACATTGATATACCAAATTATAAATTAAAACTTTACATTAATAATAAATATTTTCAAAAACGAAAAATAATTAACATTAACATAAATCTCAAAGATGCACCTTTTTACATCAAGAAAAACAAGAACTCAAAAAGAAAGGATTTTTACATTAAGAAAAGTAAAAAATTAGTATATAATGCAAGTAAATAGTAAAATTGAATAATTAAATGCATATTTAAAATCTTAAAAATAAGAAATGAAAAATTTGTGCAGCGATAGTAATCAAAATTAATGAAAAAACTTCATAATATCATCAAACCTTAAAAATTGGATGAAGTGCTTAAACTTTAAATGATAACCAAATAAAGTTATTTCATTAAGAGTGAATTGAATAATACAACTTGATTTGAAAGTTTAATGGACTGAGTGAGGTAGAGAAATAGTTTATAGGTGAAAGAGAAAGGGGGGCGGCAGCTACACACAACTACACAAGAGGTTGAGCCGTTGAGAGCTTGAAATAATTGGATCTGGGGTAAAGTTAATGTTTTACTCTGATATATGTGCACCATCTAAATTTTAATCGGATATATCTACGGTAAATCTTACTTAAGATGGGTACTATTCGTCTTAAACTTAATATGAATTAAATATTACCAAAAAATTTGGTATTTCTTAGGCAAACAAGTGGGATGATTTGGTATATATATTCGATCCGTCTTAAGTTTAAGACGTGTAGTGCGTCTTAAATTAGAACTTATGAAGTTATGATCTACTTATCATCTAGGGTAAATGTAATTTTATTTATGTGGCCACCAAATTAATTAGCTGATTGCCCACATTTATAAAGTGGAAGTTTATTAATTATTGTGTGAGACGGTTTTACACTTTAAGGTGATTTTATTGGGCGAAAAACAATTTATTAACTAGCAATGAATGTTTTTCTATGAAAATGGACTGTTTTACGAAGTAAGATCGTCTTACTCTATAAGTTGTGTTTATTGTGTGCGAATTTCGAATCAATTAACTTGAAGCGACACTTATTTAATAAAAGTTGATATTGTTTGCATCTATTTTGCAATAAGACTAGAGAGTACTGAGGGTAATTAACAATAAGTAAAATCATGTAAGATTCACATAAAAGTAGCAAGTTCACAAAGTGCCGAGAAAATAAAGTTACATAATATACCAACAACTACCTTAGATCTCTGTGTAGAATTACGAATATCGTGTACGAATTACAAATTTAAAGAAACAAATGAATTGGAGGGAGTACATTATACGTTATCTATATATAAACTTTAAATTTATATCGGTGAATTTTCACGAGTTAACTATGATTATTATTTACGAAATGGCTGAAACATACACTTTACATCTCATTCATTTGTTTATCTTTTAAATCTTTATAAGGGGTATTTTAATAAAAAGAAAAACAAACAATTTATTGCGACGAAATAAAAGTCTATTATCTGCATTTTACCCAATTAAAAAATTTAGATTTTAGATTATACTTTATTTTTAAACTTTATTAATATCAATTATGCAAATACAACCCGTGCATTTTTGCACGGGAATAAAACTAGTATTGATCAAATTATACCATCATGTTCACTAAACTCAAAGTGAATATGATAGTGTCATATGGTGAATAGCACACTAGATAATACATATTCATTAAATTACATTATCTTATTCTCTAAATAACGCAATGAATATAATAGTGTCGTCATACCGTAAAATGTTATAATACATAACCCCATGCATACTCGTACGTTAAATTACACTATCATATTCAAGAAACTCAAAGTGAATATAATAGTGACATATGATGAATATCACACTAGATTACACATATTCATCAAATTAAATATCATATTCAGTAAATTGAAAGTGAGTATGAGAATCACACGGGTATAAAAATTTTTCTTAAAACTTGTGCCTTGACCCATGGGTACATTGGATTGGATAGGAGGGAGTATTTTTTAAGAAAAGTTATAACATTCTCAAATGTTAAAATGAAATAAATATTCACAAAAACAATAAGAAATTGCCCTGGATTAACAAAAATTATGATACTATTTCATATGAATCGATACTCAATTGTTACAAAATTTATTTCCCCTAATTTAATTGTAAGTCTTTTGTGAAGCGGGACTCATTTCATAAACAGGAACAATAGCACCATGTATGCAATGGCAAAACTCATACTCTTAAAAAAGGACTATATATTCCCTCCGTCTCGGTCATTTATTTACCTTTGCTTTTGACACAATTATTAAGGAAATAGTATGGGACCATTTGTGGTTATACTTAGTGGATGACATGTGGACAATAGTCTCATTGGGTGATCAAATTATTCATGCATTATCATCCTAATACAGAAAGGTAAACAAATAAATAAGACACCTTAAAATAAAAATGGTAAACAAATGACCGAGACGGAGGGAGTATATAAAATACCGTTATCAGCAAAATATATTATATATGCATGAAAAATTGGTATAATTATACATGGATGGGGACTGGGGTAGGTATGCTCAGCCTTCTCTATAATTATTTCACTTCTATTTTCACTAGTCTTCAGTTACTAAAATTTTTAAAAAAAAACTTGTATGTCAATTAACAGAAACATTTGAAAAAGATTTAGGGGGTTTAGATATTAAAGACGATACTCCTCAGACCCAATTATTTGTTTACTTTTTTGTTTTTTGATAAGGGGTATTGTCAAAAGTAGATAAATGATTTGGACAAAGGGCCAGGTAACTAATTAATTCACCATTGAGCCGAGTCGATCTCAAGCTTGAGTATGTAAGCTACTCAAGAAATAAAAACCGAACTCGATACTTTCAAAATCAAAGCTCAATCTCGAGTCCTATAATTTTTCTCAAGCTCGAGCTTTTTAGTACACCCTCCAGCCCAATCATTTGTTTGCATTTGATTAAAATACTACTCACAAAGAAAGACAAACAAATAAATAAGACACGGGGAGTACTTTTTTTTGTCAAAAATTATTAGGGTGTGTAATAATGGAATCAACATGGGTATGAGCTTTAATAAGCTCGATGCTGATTCGGAAATCAAGGCAAGCTAGGCTATAAGCTCATCGAATATAAAAATTTGAAAGTCGAGCTCATTTGATGATCGCAATTTTCTTGTATGTTGCATATAATGAATAAATTATACAAAGACTTCTCACTTAGCCTTTGTCTAAACCTTCCTTAAGCTCTAATCACCTCTTATAATCTTTAATCTTATCCTTGATCGTTTGTTGATGAATCTTTTGGATAGATCGTTCTGTAGATACCTCGTTTCTACACCTCCCGCCAACCACCTAGTGATGGTTGGGCCGCATGTTAGATACGCGGAACGATTTATAGCAATTCGTAAGTTTATCGTCAAGTGATAGCTCAAACACTTGTGTCTACCCCTTGGTCGTCATCTACGCACCGGTACGTTCGTTTTTACAGTCATTAGAGTTCATTTGGAGTCTGGGTCTGAAACCACTTCATTTTCTAGAAACTGTTCTAAAACTCCGAGTCGGAACGCGCGGAATATTCTGGATATTTTATTAATATTTCAAATTCTATCTCTTCTTGATAAATATATCTCGTATCCTTTTTTTAAAGGGAATTATAGATCTACCACAATTCCGTAATAGAAACGTGGGAATCTTTCTTCCGCAGAAAGAAAACTCTTGGGGAAATGACGCAGCAGGTGTTGCGCCTCTTCGAAGGATCCCAGTTCCTGCTGCGCCTCTCCCCCAGCCAGCTTTCTCCGTTTTTAGATAAGTTTGATCGAGTTGTTTCCAAACTCTTCGTATTTTCGGCTATAAAGGGAGAGCTCCGTTCTCACTTTTAAAGCACGCGAGTGTTCCGTCCCTTCTCTTCTCTCTTTGCATTATAGACCTTGCTCTAAGCTATTGACATCTACATGCTTTATCAATCAACCACGTAAGCTCGGAATCCTTCTGGGTACCCTTCACGTTTGCATTGACCGACCAATTTGACCACTACATAATCAATCAATCAATTAATCAATCAATTTTAGTCCTTTAACGAGGGCACTTTCTGCATACATTCGAATCAGCTATCGCTTAAACGTTAACTTAGTTAATATCTCGTTTCGTCAAACATGTAAGTCTGAGGGTGTAAATCCCGTCTTTTTATTTTTTGTTTATTTATTTACTAATGTAAGATTCACGTCGGAAATAGATTCAAAATCGATTTCAAATCACAACCCTTTTCATAAAACCTTTTCAGTAGTGATCAGACGTCGAGAAGAAACGCAGAAGCATCTGCGCCTCTTCGAAGAGTCACAACACCTGTTGCGCCTCTTTCAGAGGCTGCCTGCTTCCGCTCTTCTTCTTCGTCCTCTGGTTTCTACGTCTTTATTTTTCTTTTCTTATTTTATTCCTTTCCTTTTTTATAATCTCACATAAAACGTTTTGTTCTTGATTTAGATCCCTAATAATTCAATATTAGCAGGTTTCCGTCTTTGAATCAAATTTGGGTTTTAAAGGTTCGATTTGTTCATATCAAATCTTTGGATTCATTGTTGATACAAATGGTAGTGTAATTAATATGTTAAATCACTTTCACTCGAGTCATAGGTCAATAATTAATCATAAATATACAAAACAACATTAACCGCTCGCGATTCTGACTTCACAGTCAGAATTCAACTCAAGAAGAGACACAACAAGTGATGCGCCTCTTCCAGAGGACGTAGCTATTGATGCACCTGATCTGGGTTGACTTCTGTCCCTGAACTTCTGTTTTCTCCTTGACGTAGCTTTAATTACGTAATTAATTACCTATTAGTCGTATTATTATCGCTTTTAATCTGTCTTTTAGTTTTTCAAACCTTTTCCTTTTCTTCAAATATCTGTTTTGAGTATATTTCTGACGTAGATCCCGTAATCCGTTGTAATCTTTGTAATCCATTGTAATCTCATTTAGTCATTGTAATATATGGTTTATTTCCCTTTCGTATGTAATTCATTCTAAATCCCAATTTCGACATAATTGAGTGGTAATTTCATGTTCACCGACATAGTCTAATCCACATGCTAGGATTAAAATGTTGGATGTTGCATTTCATACATATAATCGATAACATATCAAATATGAACGATTTCCCTAATCATTAGTAGAGGCCGCTATCGAGGCGGGCGGGATTAGGTGTTCGATTAAAGAGCTTCCTAATACGTACCCTCACCCCTTACTTCAGATCTCTGTGAACATCCGTGTTCATTGGCATCCACGAGAGTCATTCTAGACATAGAATGCTAAGGGTAACGAGTTCTTAGTGTTCATGTCATTACTTTGTGTCCTGACATGGCATAAACTATTCGAACAGTTCCAATTTCCCATAAAAATTGGTGGCGACTCCACAAATGCGTATTTCTACGCTTGTCCTCGTTCCTTCTGTGGTCCCGCCGTGTACCACACATTCTAATTGGATTTCTCCGTTTTCTTTTGGTGAGTATCTCTTTATTCATGTCCTCTGATTATTCCTTAATTTCACCTTAGGGTTTTGATTAGTAATTAGAAGGATTCTAATATAGAATTGTTGATTAGTTTTTTATTTTAGAATAGATTGTTGATAATGGAATAGTTATTGGTATATTTACTAGTAATTATTAGTGGTAGTATTATTGTAGGTGGAATTTGGTGGAGAAGAGTCCTAATTTCTTCATCTTTTACGATTGTGGTTGATTCTTTGCTTAGACCGCCATTGTTGTTGGATTTATAAAATTGGATTGTTATTATGTGATGCTTATATATGCTTTGAATACTAAAAGGTATTCTATCCTAATCAGTTGATGTGTATATGATTGATTGATGTGTATTTTTATATGGTTGAGGCATCTTGACTTGATCGGAGTTCGGTGTTGATATTGTGATCATGGTATTGTGATGTTCAGAGGTGGTATTATATGGAGCGGTTGCGGAAACCAGCTTCATAGACTCTGTGGGTCGCTCTTCGATCAAGGTTCCTACCATGGAGGAGACAGTGCATGTGGTGATGACCTGGTTCAATTATGGGATGACTTATTGCGGTATGGCTCATTGTGTCTACGGCGTGCCTTGGACACGGCAGTGTGCTAGTTTATGGCACTGCGATAGTGGTTGCGATGCGCTAGTAAGATTGCATCATCGGTGTGTTCCTTGATGCCACTGGATACGTGTGAGGATTATATTACGATTGCATATGATGTTGATTATGTACATGTTATCTGACAGTGTGTTTCTTTTGTAGCCCTACCATAATCCATTCGATATTTTCGGCGAATGGTGAATCGTTGATTAGCAGGTAGATGATATGTTGATGATATTGAGATCGTGACGTTGGCCATGAATCTTGATTACGAGTCGGTCTTTAGTTTTGTTCTAGAGTTTTATTTATTTTGTTTTAGACGACTTTATTTTAGTAGTCGACTTTGTATTTTATAATATAAGGTAATTTGTGTTTTGAGATTTCGGTATGATATGTATTACCTCGGGAAACCGAGGCCGTAGCACTCCATCCCGCTCGGAAGGTGTTGCCGAAAGCTTCCGAGTGAGGCGGGATGTTACAAAGGGGTATCAGAGCGACGATCTTGGAGCCTAACAAACCACTAAACCCAATGAATGTAGGGTGTCAATTAAAATGAACCTTGATATACAATTTTAGGGAGCACCTTCTTTATTGGTCTCGGATGAGTAGGCGCCCTCAATCCAAAATCTCGGCCCCTACAAGTTGTAACCAGTAACCGTGGTATACAATTTTACTTGCAACCTGCAACATGTTCAGAGTTAGTGGGGAGTACGTAACGTGTGGTTCTCCTAGCCATATTATATTAAACCGCACATAATCGAGAGCAATATAAACACATTCCAACATAAGTAAGTCAAAAGTTTTCATAACATAACAACGAATAGCAGTATCCTATGATTATAACCGATAGCACAACCTTATTTAAGGTCAACTCTAGTCACTCATATTGACATGAATACCAATGAATAGTAGTTAATACATAATGTGTCATAGATAAAAATAAAGTGAACACTTAAAGTATATACCAACATATATAAGTCATGTGAGTACGATGCGAAGAGAAAGAAGAATACACTTATCATCAACATTATTGAAGGTCAACTCTAGTCAATCATATTGATTCTAGGTGGCTTGCATCTCACCCCCTCGGCATTAATAAAATCGAAGACTCATATAGGAAAGACAAACCCAAAAGGACAACTAACCCAATGTGACTCAAAGTATGTAGCCAAGAACGACACTAAGTAAGGGAGGCACGAGACACATCATCCAAACCATCCAACACATACTTTCACGATAAATGACACGTGCAAGGCATCCAAAACTAAGCAAAACAAGATTAGACTAGACTCAATCCTCCCGATAGGACGACAATCACATAATACGATCCTAGTCTAAACTTGGATATAAACTCTCGGAATGAACGTTTCCCTATTCAACATGTGATGGACATTTCGCATCCGAGACTCGAAATATGACACACATACCGTAACTAAAGGTCCGAGGAAGGGCGAAAGAGTATCCTCACTCCAGAAACATGGCACACATACATACCGTAACCAAAGGTCCAGAAAAAGGATTAATAGCAATTCGGAAACATGGCACACATACCGTAAACAAAGGTCCGAAAGAATGCAAGATCTAAAGAATTCCAAGCTAGTGAGAAATGCAAAATGACACCACCTCGCATGAATACAACATTTGACAACCATAAGCCTTTCCTCGTTTGAACCTCGCCTTTACCTTAACTTTAAGGTAGCGTTCGCCTCCCAACAAATTCGTCATATTCACACTACCACATGCAAACAAACACATGGAATGTACTCACACGACTTAGACATCAAGTCCAACATGGAATGATAGTACACAAAGAATAGTTTGACTCAACCAAACAAACATAGTTACAACGACCATTTAAGGTAAACATGAAATACATGAGTGAAACATCCAAAAATCCGTTATTAAACGACATGTGAATGAGAGACATAGCAAGCAAGGTGTTCCGATGATGAAAAAAATCCAGCACATCATACATAGGCCTTAGAATCAATATTAATGAGCGTAATCAACAAGAAACATAAGCCTCTTCTCAAACAAGTTTGGAATCTGTCTCAAACAAATAAAGGTCAACTTTAAACGGTCATAATTTGAGTTCTAGGCATGCAAATGCAGTTATTACAATTAGACGTAATAGCACACGGTTCTAATGGTAAGTCACACGTCCATAACGAACAAGAAACGAGGGAGGTATGGCTATTTTAAAAAAAAAACTGGACTGGCGAAACTACAACCCGCGTTTGGGGTCACAGCCTACGCTTTCTCTAGCCGTGAACTCTTTGAACGACTTTTCCAGCGCCTCCTAAAGTCGATTCTTGCTAATGTTTTCGTTCCAAACTCATTCAATACTTACAAGTAACAACAATTATACATAACATAAATCTCTTGATGTACTTATCAAACATCTTGATGGATTTAAGTACAAGATTTGCATCAAAATCAATCTAACAATCATTCAACACTACATGCATTACCCAAAATTCTACCAACAAAGTTGTACAAATTATGAATCCTTCATCAACTCAACCAGGCCAATAATATATCACACATTAACATACAAGACTCATAATTCATTCAATATTCACAAATAATCGTTTTTGGGGCAAAATCCACATAAAGAATTCATCCTTTTCATACAAACTCTAATCCTATCACACACATCCACAAAAGAAAAGTAATATCGAGTAACCCGTCGACGTCACTTTTTTTCAATTCAATGTTCGTGATCCTCGTCGATATTGAGCAAGTCCACCTCCGGATCACCATAGTTTCCACATAAGAACAGGTCCAAGACAAAACGGGTTATAAAACTCAACACCCAACAATAATTAAAACGGTATATTATTGATAAGCTTAAATGATGATAAGTGTTGAAAGGGATTGAAAATAATACTACTCATATCAACAAAGTGCTTTTCTTTTCTAGTTATCCATGCCAAAGAACTCCACAGTTAGGCGTGATTGGCTGGGACTAGTCTGAGGATAAGTGATCGCATGGGAAAGTTCAATTCCATGGATGCGCATGAGCGAGGATAAATTAAAATGGGGTAGAAAGGATATATGTTGATTTGTGGGCCATGTACAGCCTAACGAGATACCATGAATAACTGCTCCCGGTTCATGTTAAGCCGGGATGTTACACCTTTTTACTAATCAGTAGGGTTGAGCAAAACAGTACACCCAAGACGGTTTTAAAAACCCTATTATAGATACGGTTTTTAAAATCATAAATTTACCGATACGGAACCGACCCGGTTTTATTGTATATCTGGTTTTAGTGTACCCGATTTTTTTTCTCAAATCCAGTTTAATTTTTGTATGACTAGATACAGATTTAGGTTACCCGGTTTAATTTCTTGCATTCGCGATAAAACCTGAACAACATAAACTTAAATTTGATAATAGGTTACATGTTAAAATAATAAATAAAAAATTTAATTTAGTATACAAATGCATCACGAAAAATAAAGTGAACAAGTTAGTGAGATAATGCTTAAATTATTTAGTTTATGTGAGATTTTTTATTGTATTTTACTTCTTTTCAAAAACCGTATACCCGGTTTGTTTTTGCCCGATACAGGTATTACGTAAAATACTAAATTAAGTAGTAAAAAAATTACTTATTATTTTCGTTGACGAAATTTTGAAAGATTTGGATAAATGGAGCAAGTATGAAATCTTCAAATACGTAATTAAATAGAGAAAAATATGGGAAAATTAAATAAGGAAAATTTATAGATTAAAAACGCTAAATCATTTTTGAAAATTTGCTATAACATCATCATCCTAGATTCCCACCATACAATCTATATTGAATTATTATTATTATAATAGATATTTTTAGAAAGTATGAACTCCATTTTCTTCTAAAAGTACAGTAACTAGCAATGATTTTCTACCTTAAGTCATTAAGGTCAAATCAATTAGGTTTTAAAATCTTGATCATAACTCGATAAAAACTACTATATGAAATAATTGTTAGATGACACAATAACAAGATATTCATAATTATTATCAAAAACTTTTATAAATATAATATTTCAATAGAAGGAAAAATAATATACAAACGTCAAAAAGTATAATCAAAGTAGGGTTTTTAAGACCACATAAAAGTAAGGTGGTACATAGTAGAGTACATTATTGTTGAGAGAAGGCTCGTTAATTTTCAATGATTGAAATGTAGTTCAAATTAGGAAAAATAATAGAGGTATGATTCGAGGGTTAGCCACTCTAAATAAACCTTAAAATGTTTGGGTGTGGTTGGAATTGGAAGTTGTGGTTGATAAGATAATGATTACCCATGCACGCAACCGTGGGCTGTCTTTTGTCGCTAATCTCGTGGCTTTTTTCGTTAACATCAAAGTATATAATAACTTCAATATTTAAAGTATATAATACGGATTACGGAGTAACTTCAATATTTAAAGCTTAGCTATGATTAATATGCGGATTTTGGACTCTGTACTTAAAAAAACAAATACGGAGTACTTAATTCACATAGTGATATATAATTATCAAAAAAAATTCATCCAAGATGGGCAATATTCATCACAAGCTAAAGACGGAAAGTATTTAATTCGTTTTACTTTTAAGACGGATATATCCGTTTTAAAAGAGACTTGTTATATAATTATATACCCCGTATACATCTTGGGTACTATACTGACAAGTATTCTTAAAAGAGACTTTTTTTTTTTGAGAAAAAAAGGGGGCCGAAGCCGAATTACATAGCTATAGATCGAGCTACACAAAAGCCTTGTGCATCATGGATCATTAAAAGTTGAACCCCATGTGGAGGAGCACGAAGCTCATGGGGACGGAGAGAAAATGCAAGTGCCAAATTTGACAACTTATCAGCACAAATATTTGCTTCCCTATACACATGACGTAGAACATACTCTTCACCCTCGGCTAGTAATCGCTTGCAATCGTTGGTAAGAGCCCCATAAGTACGGTTGTCTTCCGTATCACCATTAACAAGGTTTACCACTATCTTTGAATCTGACTCCACCATGAGTTGTCTTACTCCGAGATTTCTTGCCAATTTAAGGCCAACCCATAATCTGCGAAGCTCGACTAGAGTCACTGTAGCATAACCAAGGTTTAAAACAAAGCCAAAAACCCAATCTCCATTGTTGTTTCGGCATAAACCACTAGCGCCAGCTAAACCAGGATTTCCCTTTGAACTATGTGTAACAGTATTCTTACACTGTTACACATAGGCAACCGATAATGATTGATCGGAATTGTTGCTTAAAAGTTATGGAATATACTTCCTCCTTTCTGTTTTTATTTTTCTAGTTTGAGTAAAAGTCTACCTAAGAAAAATTATTGAAATTTCCATAAATGTTCATTGACCATAACCTTAAGAAAAATAGAAGATATAAGCAAAATTAGAAAGAAGAAATCATTTAACGACCTAGGGATATAATATAAGTTTGCTATTTTCATTTATTATGATTAGAAATAGGACAATTAACTTCAGATTATGAAAATCACAAGAAGATGACGGTAAGAGTAGTGAAATGGAAAATTATGAATGCTTGTTGAATCTCGAAGCTATGTTATTTGTTAGGGAAGAAGTTTGAGCTTTTCAGGAATAAGTTAACATTTTAAGGATCTGAACTGAAATGGTTTAACGTTATAGCAAATATATTCATATACGATACATGTGTCATATAATGAGTTCGTTATTTATAAATCAATAGATAAGAAGCTCCTCATATAGATGAAACTCCTTATTTTAATATTTTTACCTTATTGTTATTTCCCTTATATTATACATTCACACATATACGACCTGCAATCTCATCAGAAATAGGTCCATTTGATAAATTAGGGTTCACTTGCCAATAATTTTTCCTCATTAAATTTCACTTTAATTAGTTAAAGTTCATTTTGCATTATTGTTATATTTTCTCACTTGGTATGGTAAGGGTATATAATAACGTGGTGTGCTAAGTAAACAAATGACTTCTTCATAAAAAAAAAGTGAAAAATAAATAAAAATATACTCACTCTGATCCAGACCAATGGTAACACTTATTATAAACGGACGATTCATACCAATGGTAACATACCTTATTTGGCCCACAACATTACTATGTTATCCTTATTTCCATTTGATATTTACACAAAATGTCATTACATGGTCTACCTATCAACCCCACAATTAAACCCACAATTACATGACTCGCCTACTCTTTTCCTTTTTACCCCTCCTTTTTCCACCTTTTTTTTAAATACTCCATTTTCCACTATATTACCATTAGTGTGGATCGGAGGGAATATAAACAGTAATGTTAGGCATTAAAAGTGAAGTAATACTCAAGCAACTTAATTACGATCATTTTGTGAAGATCAATTAAACAATTACGCAAGACATGGTTTTCATTTAATATTTTGTGAAACAATTTAAACTCTAGAGAATGGCTAGGGAAATGTAGGCTGTGGAATTTTTAACCTAGAAAACCAAGGAAATGAGGCCAAGTGTTTAGGGACCTTGTTTTTCAACTCCAAATCCAGGTTTTAATTTGTATTACATTTTTTAGCTAGAAATTTACCACTAACTTACTCCTTAAGTTACACAATTAATTTCTAACCTAATTATATATAAGTGCATATTGTAAGCATCACAAAACACTGAAATTGTAAGCAAGAAGCTAAGCGGATCATTTAATTTATTTTCTTATTTACCTACTCCGATGAAATCATGATTTAAAGTATTAGGGTCAAATGTTAACATGTATGTAATAAAAGATTTTGCGGCCGAATATGTAAGAAAATCGAAAAGAGTTAGAAAAAAATTTCTACCAAAAAAATTACTACCGCTGTTTTTTGATATATTTATCGCTCTCAAATTTCGTGACATGCCCTCATTTCTACCTACTATATCTCCTATAGTATATCAATATAAGTATTACGGAGTATAAAATTTATTAAAATATGCTCACATAAAAACTCTTTTCATGACGAATATAACAATATAATTTTTGTAGTTTTTGGACTACTACATCTTCGCAAAAAAAAAAAGTTTATGTTATAAACCCACTTGAAAAACGAAAACGTTATATAAAAAAATTCGAGGGATCGGAGAAAAAATTAAACGAAACAAGCGAGCGCGTTTAATTAGCTTAGTTTCAAACAGTTACCTCACTATCTTGTCGGCACAAGTTTTACTTGACAATAATTAAAATTAATGTAAGTTAAGAAAACAAAAAATAATAATTAGTGAAAAAACCATGAAGAACAAAACAAGAAGAGAAGAACAAAAGTTGTAGTTGATCCAAAGAAGAAGGAGAAATTCCTAGAACGACATAAAAGGATTACTTGTTCTAACAAGATTTGTTGTCGGGTGGACCTTCTCTTACAACTGAATAAGATTGTTTCTTATTATAACATTTTCATAATTCTTCAAATATCCTTTAAAAGGAAACTAATAATTATGATGCTAATGAAAACAATATCATTTTTTGAATATGATTAATTATTTGTCAATAGTCATTAGTGTCAGCTGAACAACTGGTTTGCTTCCTCCTTTAGGTTTCTACCAAACACATGTGTTACTTTCAAAGTTTCAATATCTCCATGCACTTTAATTCGGTGACCAAGTTAAATTGGTTATATATGTTTCCATTAATACTTATATATACGAGTATAAGACACTTTTATAACAGTAGGAGTAGGTCCCTTGAGAGACGGACTTTAATTAATAAATTTATTGAAAGACCAATTACAATTTAATGAAAGAATGGCACGAAAAGTAATATAATAGGTACGTATTGTGCAGAATGAGGTACAGAGAAAATTATTACAATATATGATAAGATATGTACGATTTTTATGAAAACATGTATCAAATGAAAGTTACATTTTGAGTCACGATCAATAAGAAAATAGATACAAAAAAGTACATAAAGGGGTACGATATAAGTAGTATCGTCTAACAGTCTCTCAATAATTTAGTGAGAGATCGTTTCTCTAAAGTTTTGGTGCTTTTATAATTTACATCCGACCCTCTCTTACCCCCACAATTTGCGAGAGCCATTGATATTATTGTTGTTGTATTGCCTATTCACCTCAATAGAAATAACTATTATAGATCTCGCACATCAAATGCATAATAAGTATAAGTTTTTTATTTTTTGCAAATTCTTATTTAAGACGGGGATATACGTCTTAAACTTAACACATGTTAAATAGGTTATAAAAGACATGCAAACAGTGGCGTTTGTGGCGGGGGTGCGTCAGGTGTATCTGCACCCCTTTTTCCCAAAAATAATTACAATTTTATTTAGTAGAGAAGCACATTAATTATGTGGGTTTAGTAGCTGTTAATACTATTTCTTAGTAAGAGGTCAAGGGCTCAATCCTTTTAATGAACAATTTTTATTTAATGTTATATCACCATGCATTTTGTCTAACAAAACAAAAAAATATCATATAACTCGATATTTTCACCATTGGAATATTTTACGCATCCCCTTCCATCAAATCCTATAACCACCTCTATGTGCAAAAGCATAATGCCTAGGTAATATCTTAACAAATGAGGTGTTATTTGACCCTTTTTAATATAAAGACGAATATGTCCATCCTAACAAAGACTATTAGAAATTTAGAATCGATGGCTAATTAATTGTTCAAAAAATTTTTATCATTTTTTTTTCTTTAAGAAAATTGGAAATTGGAAATAATTAATCAATAATTGAGTAATGTCTTAGAGTGCGTAAATATTTTTTTTATTACAGAGCTAACAGTTACATTTATAATTTCTCAACAAAATTTTGAAAATTGTTGTTTTAATCATGAAGCTAATAATAAAAATTTACAGTTATATTATATATTGATTATGTATCAAGTCATTATCCAATAATAGCACAAATGAATGAAGTTTTAACAATTTTAATTTTATACAATATTGTATTTCGATTAAAAGATTATAACTTAGAGTTTAATTAATAAAAGAAGGATTATGATTCAATGTAAAGGTTAATTTTATAATTTAGTGAGACAAATTATCATTTCTTTCCTTATTTAAATGAGTACAATTAATTATTCATTAGTTATCTCATTTGAGTGAATATATTTGGAGGGACAAAAAAGATTTTAACACACTTATAATTTTAGTATGCGGGGGGAATTCGTGGAGCCATTTACATTTAGGTTAGACCAAATCTTTATATGTTTTATGCATGTTTTCATTCTTGCTCCATGAATATATTGTACAGTTACACCCTTTATTTTTCTGTAAAAATAATAATTAGGTATTAATTTAATTAAAATACATAATATAAATATAAATAATATAATGATAACGTACTACTAACAACCGTTAATTTGTGGTCCAAGGGTTGATCTGTACCGTACCTACAGGTCATGGAACCAATTTTTTTTTCCCTTAAAATAATGAGGGCCAAACTATGAACTAGTTTTTGTACCTGAGAAAAAACATATGTGCGTTTGGGATTAATTGTCTGAAGTTATGCATAAATTTAATCTCATTAGTATGAAACACGTTGACATTTTCTTTTGTGTGGCGTTATTGCTTACTCAGCCACGCGAAAATATTTCACCTAAATTGTAATTCATGTAGTTTGGAGACAATCATGATATCTTAGTATCTAACTAGTTTTGAATCCCGTGCAATGCACGTGTTAGCTTTGGAGATTTAAAATTATAAATGATTTTTACCTTGGAGAAATTATTAATACTCATATGAAAGCAACGGTTATTATGACGTGTGCCTAACGGCACGCACTAATAATGTAAATGAGGTTGTATGTTTCATCGTATAATTTGGATAATTTCACATTTCTCCTTTTTTTCATTCGCTCTCAATGGCTAAATATTATTTTGCGACACTTTAGCGGTAAATTATTTTATAAAGTGGAGGATGAAAATGATTTAAAATATTTCTATCAAAAAAGTTATAAAGTTATTACTCTCTCCGTCCTGGTCATTTGTTTACCACTTTCATTTTAGGGTGTCTCATTCATTTGTTTATCTTTCTATATTATGATAGTAATTTATGAGTAATTTGATCACCCAATGAGGCTATTGTCCACATGTAATCTACTAAGTATCACCACAAATGGACCCCTGCCATTTTCTTAATAATTGTAGCAAAAGCAAAGGTCAATAAAATGACCGGGACGGAGGAAGAATTACTCATGGCTCAAATTATCCACATATTTTCTTGGAATGTTGAACTACTACAAGTCTACCACTTTAACAACTCTATTACTCAATATTCTTTTTTCTCCAAACCTATCCTTCCATAGGCATTCATTTTTCTCATAGATCTTCATCAATGACTATAAGAAAGACTTTTTAGCTACATCATTAACGTACAATTTGCTAGAAACATCCACTCACCGACTCTCAGACCATCTCCACAGGTCATGATCCGCCAAGTTTAAACTCTCTTCCGGAGTGTCACGTACGGAGTATCTTAAATCTTCGAGATAATAATAGCACCAAAGGAGCATCACAATGGCAATAAAATTAAAAGGGGGAAACTACCTTGTTGCCGTTGGAGTAGTTCATCACAAACTCCAACAAAACTAAACAAAGAAGTTAAAACTTTGGTAAGATAACAATAAAACAAAATCACTACTACAGATAAATTAGTAAAGAAAAGAAACCCAAAAAAATCATAAAGATTTATATAGAGAAAACTCAAAAACAAATATTTTATGATGCTGTGAATTATTCAATAAAACTAAAACAAAACCAAAAATGTTACTGTACATAATCAAGGAGTATCGGTCACGACACTATCATCTTTCCCATGAGTTGTATATATAGGATTGACAAACTTTGATGCACTGACTAAATGTGATGTAACTGAAATATTAATTTGGTATTCAAAGTGGAGGCATATGGAGCAAGTCGTCATTAACTAAGAAACGGATATTGGAATATATATATGGTCAAATTTCATGCCTTTGAGCTTCCCGAGAAACACTATTTGATTAATAACATTGTGTTAATAAAAACTATTGCGCTCGTATTAAGCATGCTAACTTTTTTTTTCTTTTTTAAGTTGGTCAATAAATACGGAGTAGATAGATAAGAGTTATTATATGTATGCTAGGTGGCATTGATTTAGGACGTGACACATGACACTTCAAAATGCACTCAACATGCCTTTTTATATTATTGTATAGATTTCATATGAATTAAGATATTATACGAGTACGTAGATGTAGTAACAGATCAATTTAACATGAAAATACATAATTGAGAATTGTGATTCAAAATTAAATGCGTAAAATGAATAGACGATAGGTTCATAACTCATTTTCATCATTGACAAATGTCTTTTACTTTAACTTGTTTGTGTTGGGAAAAATGTGTATTTCCCTCTTTATGTAATTACGACGGAGATAAGAAAAATAATGCAGCGGAAAAATAAATAAGAACACAATAGAACTTTTGGTTACGCTGAAAAACCAATGAGGTAAAAAAAACCGCGGGAAGAGTAGTCCAAAATATTCCACTGTAATATTGTAGTAGGATTACAAGCCGTCACTTTGATAAGGTGGATATCTTTCACTATCACAAATTCTCATTTAAGACGGGGGTATCCGTCTTAAGCTTAAGACGGGTACCATATTCTCTCACAAAAGACCCATCAAGGGTGAGTGGAAAAGCACATGGGGGGTGCCCACCTTGTCCCCTCTACCCATTTCCTCTCACAAAATACTCGTCGCAAGATCCGACCCGTCACAAGCAAGACCTACTGTTTCACTATTAATAGTGATTTTCTTTACTCTCAAATGAGGATAACTCTCAAAATAATAATACTAATTATTGTGGATTAATAATATAGGTTTTGTGTTTTGTGTTTTAATGAAATGATACCTCCAATCCTGCGTATTTATAGGTGATCATGCATGGAGAGTAACTCACTACTTCCTTTAAAGCTAGAATGGATGTTTCTCACGCATTCATTCAATAAAGGAGTTTTCTTGTACTATTTGAGAAGTAAACGCATCTACCTCATTCATTCATGCATGAGTTTCAATACATTAACTTATGTGAAACATCTTCATTTACTTGATGTGTTAATTCACTTAATTAAAGAGAGAATAACCCAACAAATCTCCCCCTTCTCGACTTAATTGGAAGGCATAACCACACCACACCCATCACAACAATCATCGAACTTCTTAGTTGATATGGTCTTAGTTAATGATGCGTGTATTTTATATAGACATTTTAGGCCATATCAGCACGCATTTCGATGCTTATTTAGTAATGTTATACTACAAATATCCCCCGAATAGTCTACTTTGGTTTGTTTTGCAATATTTGCAGATGTGGACCAGAATGACGGAAAACTAGCCATTTTTTTGTAGCTCCTCAAGCATGCATAAGTGAGTCGGAAAGGAATCTTGGTGTCTCGGCATGCATGGAGTCCTGTTGAAGGAATGAAAGAACGAAATCCACGAGCAAAACACTCGTTCGAGGTGTACAAGCCTTCGATCGACTACTCTATTAATTAGAAGACCTCGATCGAGTAACCATTCTACTCGATCGAGCTGCTGGCTTTAGATGCTTACTCGATCGATCACACTAGTTACTCGATCGAGTGTTTTTTGTCTCACACTGTCCTCGATCGAGTACTTTTGGCAGCAAAGGTTGCTCGATCGAGTGGTTTCATACTAATGGGCTTCGCGAGATAGTGTATTAAGCAATGGACGCCTTGTAATTTGTTATTCTACTTAAGGGTGAAACTACGTAACAATAGACATCTTCTCCTTACTCTAGACTTCAGACTAGACAACAACTTTTTACCCTAGACTTTATTTTTGACTTCTATTTTGGTTCTGAATTGGAAGACTTCTTCGGACTTTTCTTCTTCTTTCCAATTCGGTATTATTGTTCTTGAATTAAATTAATTATTTCTCTATGTCTCTTTATTTCTTATTTATTGTTGTTGTTCTTCTTCTTATTATGCGTAGCTAATTCCTTTGCTAGGATTTAGGGGAATCGTGGCTTAGGTAAGATGAATTGATTAGTAGTCTTTACATTAGGTTTGGATGCAATCATCACATTTAATAGCTTTTAATTGTTTGAGTCGACGCATTCAATTGATTGATTTGATACCCCCTTGACCTAGATCGAGAGATTGGAAAAGGGCATATCAGGAATGAACATTGGGACTATGCTAATGAGGGCGAGAGCTAAGTTAGTATATCTTAGGGCGAATAGCGGACCGAAAGGACTTTTTCACTACCCACAAACCTGTTTAGATATTACTTTGATTTCTATTCTGACCCTAGATGCCATGGGGAACCGACGATCCTAGTTCCTCTTCTTTCTGATATTTCGCTCTTTATTTCTCTTTCTCTTTTCTATTGTAGTGTTAGAAAATCATTTAAACAAACCCCTCAATTTTGTTACTTTGACAGACTTAGCAAGTTATAGGATTCCCTCTCCCTGTGGATTCGATACCCGACTGCCTCTACTGCATTTTGTTGAGACCGTTAGGTTTTATCTTTGATAGGGTTGCGATAGCCGTATCAGTTAACATGTATGACCAGTTGTCATCGGTGTGAACTTTATCAAGTTGAAGCTTCTTTTCTTCTAACACATCTCGAATCCAATGATATCGAACATCAATGTGTTTGGATCTTGAATGACAGGCTGGATTTTTAGCTAAGTGAATAGCGCTTTGATTATCACAAAGTAGAACATATTCTTCTTGCTTTTGACCAAGTTCTAGCAAGAAATTCTTCAGCCATAACATTTCTTTACAAGCTTCGGCGGCTGCAATATACTCAGCCTCTGTAGTTGACAACGCAACACATTTTTGTAGTTTAGACTGCCAAGACACAACTCCCCCTGCAAAAATAGTCACATATCCTGATGTCGATTTTCTAGAATCGACATTGCCTGCCATGTCAGCATCAGTGTAACCTGGTAACACTGGTTCGTCTCTCCCAAAACATAAGCATCTTTTACTTGTACCTCGAAGATATCTGAGTATCCACTTCACAACAGACCAATGTTCCTTTCCGGGATTAGATAAATGACGACTGACTACTCCGACCGCATAAGCAACGTTGGGTCTTGTACATATCATGGCATATATCAGGCTGCCAACAGCAGAAGAATAAGGGATATTCTGCACCTTGAGTCTTTTATTCTCACTAACCGGACTTTGCAGGTTGCTTAACTTAATATGTCGAGGAAGTGGTACACATACCGGTTTGGACTTGTCCATCGTCTTGAATTTTTCAAGAACTTTCTCAATGTATCGTTCTTGAGATAACCATAAGAGTTTCTTAGCACGATCTCGAGTAACTCTCATCCCGAGGATTTGCTTCACCGGTCCTAAGTCTTTCATAGCAAAAGATTTGTTTAAAGCTTTCTTGAGCGATGCGGTTTTCAACTTATCTTGACCAACGATCAACATATCATCAACATATAGCAAAAGTATAATGAAATCGCCAGTTGCATACCTTTTCATGAATACACAATGATCAATCTGAGTTTTTTTGAATCCATGCTCAGTCATGAAGGAATAAAATTTCCTATACCATTGGCGAGGTGCTTGCTTGAGACCATACAGACTCTTCTTAAGTCGACACACCAGATTCTCTTTACCCAAAACTTTGAATTCTTCGGGCTGCTCCATATAGATTTCTTCTTCTAGATCTCCATGTAAGAAAGAAGTTTTTACATCAAGTTGCTCAATCTCCAAGTCTAGACTAGCAGCTAGACCCATTATAACTCGGATAGATGACATCTTCACAACTGGAGAAAATATCTTATCAAAGTCAATCCCCTTTTTTTGATTGCATACTTGAACAACAATTCGAGCTTTGTGTCGAGGTTTAGGATTGTTCTCTTCATTCTTGAGCTTGAACACCCATTTACATCTCAACGCTCGTTTTCCTTTAAGTAACTCCACTAGATCATAAGTATAATTATCATGCAGGGATTGCGTTTCTTCTTATATAGATTTTTCCCATTATTCTTTATGATCGCTGGTTAGAGTGTCTTGATAATTCTGAGGCTCCCCGCATCAGCAATAAGTTCATACTCTTCTTCAGTGTATCTAGTGGATGGACGTCGTTCTCTATTGCCACATCGTGGCTCGGGTTGAACTGGAGTATTTGTCTCCTCTCTTGCTTCATCATCTGATTGGGGGTTCTCATTTACTGTTGTATCTTCTATCACTTGTTCAATATTCTCATCATGATTAGCTCCAATTTCTTCTGGCTCTATTTCATTTGGCACCATAAGGGATGGTGAAGAATCATGACGGACAATGATCTGAGGTTGAGACTTCACAGAATCCTTGAGGTCTTTAATTGTTTGATCCTCGAAAAATACAACATCTTGGCTTCTCATGACCTTTCTTTTGACTGGATCCCATAGCCTATACCCGAACTCGTCTTTAGGTGAGCCAAGGTATATACATTGTCTGGTTTTTGAGTCGAGTTTGGCTCGCTCGTCCTTAGGAATATATATAGACAAATGCTCGACAACCAAACACCTTCAAGTGATTATAAGAGACCTTATTTCCCGACTATACTTCATCTGGAATACCTCTATTTAAAGAGTTTGATGGCGAGAGATTGATAATATCAATAGCAGTCTTCACAGCTTTTCCCCAATATGATCAACTCATAAGGGCAAATAGTATCCTTTATTGCAATCATAAGAAGTATCTAGCTCTCGAGAAATAAATGCCTCTTTAGAGACTCACATCCTTCTCATGTTTCCATCATACACATATTAAACGATAATGCAGCTTTAGCATTTGCAGCTAATGCCTCGACAAGGTCATCTTCATGTGTTGGAAATTACAAGTAAGATGTGGTGAAAAAAATGATAGGAGACTCCTACCCTAAACATTTTGTGGGCTTAGGATCCTCATGTTGTACTATTTGTATCAAGGTTGACGCGAGCTGGAAGCCTAAACTCAGCTGCTATTGGATGGGTAGCCTATGATAACAACACTATCTTCCATAAAGATCATAAAAACCTCTGGTCAGAATGACCCATACAAGCGGAAGCGGCTTGTATCAAGGAGGTCCTCATTTGGGCCAGATCTCATAACTTTTACCATGCCCATGTCCTCACCGACTGTTTTCAGCTACTTTTCCAAATCTTTAACTATGATGAAAACCATCACGAAGTCCATGGGATCTTAGAATATATTCGTCAACTAGGGTTATCTTTTCATTGCTTATGTTTTAGTTACATTCTCCGCTCCTTAAATAAAGTTGCTCATGACCTCACAAAAAAGGCTATGCCTATATTGTTGTAGTGTTTTTTTAATTCCATTTGCATATACGCATGGGCGTTTTTAGTGGGGATTCATTGGGTTTCATTGAACCCCCACTGAAAAAGAGATAATAGTGATACCATACAGTACAATTAAATAGCGTTAAATTGATATTAGCTCAATCATAAATGCTTGTTGTTTCAACCTGGAGGCATTGTGTTCAAACCCCACAACTTACATTTTTTGATTAATTATGATATATTATACCGTAGTTTAATATTTTGAAAATTAAATATATTATATTTAATAATTGAACCCTATCGATGATGTCCTAGAAACGCCACTACATATACGTTTAGGTAAAGAATAACTTCGTACTGTGAACATCAATACTCAGCTTGGGCAGCTTCTGTAAAGTCTTCGTAGTTCGTAGTATAGTGTATCCCTTATAGTTTTAAGAAAAATATAACATGAACATCTAACTTCTTAGATACTCTTCCATGGCTATGACTTTGAATAGCTATATTATTATATAAGGTCAAACCATTTTCTCAACGGTTATGACCAAAAGAAAGAATTACGTATAATTATTGAACCAAAAAATCCAATAACGACATTGACTGTTCTAAAATTAAGACAAGACAATTGGTTTTGAATTAGTAACTTAGTAAGTTCATATATATTTTATTGGTGGATATTTAGATTTTGATGGATGACTAAACAAGAGCATAAAAGCAGTTTGTTTTATAAGAGACTAATGAATCACAAGTCGAGATATGATCTATTACTAAATTATTAAAACCTCACTTTTTATAAATTCATTTTTGTATTTTTAAAAACCTTTTTTTCTATTAGATCGTGTTCAAAGTGATTTTTTATTTTGTATTCCCTCCGTCACGATCATTTGTTTACTATTTTCATTTTAGGGTGTTACATTCATTTGTTACCATTTCTAATATTAGGCATGCTTCGTTCTGATGACTATCTTTGTGTCAAAAGCAAAGGTAAATAAATGACCGGAAGTCCAGAACAAATGGAGTACATGTTTTCATGATGAGTGCATTGCTCCTATCATAAATTGAGCTAATTTTTATAAAGTAAATCAATTTACATTATACATACGCATGATCTATTACAAAGTACTTTCGATCTCACTTTTTGTTCAAATTGTAAAGACTCTCTCAACAATTTAATAAAAGACCGTTTCTCTTCAAGAGAGTTATTGAATTAAAATAAGATCGGTTTTATATGATCCGTAGCTAGATTTCAGTATATGTGAGACTTTAACTCAAATCATTTTAGGTTGATTGTTAAAGCTTAGAAGCCATCAACTACTACGATTCTTATTCGGCCACATCACTCTCATTAGGAGTGACATCGAATCACCTACACAACTAATTACGACAATGCAGGATTATTAAGATATTAACTATTCACAGTTAATCATCATCTAAGCAACAAATAGATGAGACAAACTGTAGTTCTATTCATAGTTTCATACATGTTATTCCTATTAGGTCATTACAACGTCGGGTTCAAAGCTTCGAATAGCAAATCAAATTTTGAAGTTTGTTTCACGAGAATAATATTGACAAAAAAATTTTTGTCACATACGAGTATAATTGTATAAATTGTGTTTGTACTATTTCGAGTAAATTCGACTATTATGTGAGACCTCGTGTCATTATGAACTATGTACTAAATGAATGTCCAATTTAATATTCGTATTTTGGAATATTTGATTTAAAATAATTCATATTACAATATTAATCCGCAACTGGACTGTGGGTTATTATAATTCATATAGTTTGAGTGTGATATAGACATTGTTTTTTTTAGTATACTTCGTATTAGTCAACTGAGTAGAAGAGCTGCGATTAAGAAAAATACATAAAAATGATAAAATTGTAGCAATAAGTCTAGCTTATGACGGAGCGACTTGCCACGTGTCAAATTCCCCTCACAAAGAGCAAGTGGCAAGGCAAGTGGGGGGCTCCATTTGCACCTCACTTGCCCCCCGGCCCACTTACTCTTTGTGAGGGGATTTGACCCGTCGCAAGCTTACGACTGGTCGATCCGTCACAAATAAGAATTTCACTCATTTGTGAAATTGTAGGGGCCAGAAGTTGAGCAAAATACTTGCCCTCTTTTCCTGTGGATTAAATTAACCGTATGAATATCGTAAATTTCAAGTAATGAGAGGTTTGGATAAGGCAGAAATAATTGTGAAGCCATGTTACCCTACAACTAGACATATATTTCTATATCTTAATTACAAAGTTACAAGCTACGAGTCTTATGGCATGCCCTAATTTCGCCAGTCCATGTACATTTGAAGAATTACTATAATGAATTCATGAGTCTTATTAGAATGAAAGTTGTGTCTTACAATCTATTATGTTCTTCTAATTATGCTTACATAGGAATATACGGGATATGCAAATACAAGGAAAGAATTGAGTATATACATAATAAGGGAAATAGAATTATGGTATGATTCTTTGTCAACGGCTCCTTGCCATAATATAGAAGATGATATTACCCCCCTCAAGTTGGAGCGTGGAGATTCGAGACGCCCAGCTTGGATAAGAGCTCGTCAAAAGAAGGCCACCCAAGAGCTTTTGTAAAGATGTCTGCGAGTTGGCTTCGTGTGTGAACATATTGCGGTGTAATGACCCCTTTTTGTATCTCATCTCTGATAAAGTGGCAATCAATTTCGATATGTTTTGTACCTTCGTGAAAGACGGGATTCTTGGCAATGTGTATGGCGGACTGATTGTTGCAATGTAACTGTATTGGCTCATCGTGAGTGATCCCGAGAGAGTCAAGCAAGCATGTTAGCCATTTCAATTCGCAGGTTGTATGCGCCATGGCTCGGTATTCGGCCTCAGACGAGGATCAGGAAACAGTTGTTTGCTTCTTTGTTTTCCATGAAATATGGGAGTATCCGAGATAGACAATGTAGGCGGAAACGGAGCGACGACTGATGGGACAACTGGCATAGTCTGAATCATAGTAGGCGTACGTGAAGACGGAGTGGACTGTCAGAGCGAAGGAGTATGCCTTGTCCGGGAGAATTTTTTAGGTATCTGACGACTTGTAAAGCTGCATTCCAGTGATCTTTTCGTGGGGCATTTAGAAATTGGGCAAGGATGTGAACTGAATAGATAAGTTCGAGTCGAGTAATCGAAAGGTAAACCAAACGGCCCACGAGTCTCCTATAAGGTTGAGGATCGTGTAAAAGAGGTGTAGTGGATAGGGCAAGCTGGTGATTTGGTTCCATAGGAATACGTGCGGGTTTAGCCCCGAGAAGGCCGGCTTCGGTGAGAATGTCCAGGGCATATTTTCGTTGGGATACGAATATGCCTGTATGATTTCTAGCTATTTCAAGCCCAAGGAAGTATTTAAGTGTGCCGAGGTCTTTCATATGAAAGCATTGTGTTAAGTAGCTTTTAAACTCGGTAATCCTTGTATCGTTGTTCCCACAAATAACCAAATCGTCGACGTAGACAAGAATATGGATTTCCGTGTCTTGAATTGCGAAAGAGAATAAAGAATAATCAAAGGGGTTTTGCTTAAAACCGTAAATGAGTAGGGCGGAAGCGAGTTTAGCGTACCAGCAACGAGGAGCCTCACGGAGTCCATAAAGTGATTTTTGCAGTCGGCATACTTTCCCGTCGTTAATATTATTCAACCCAGGTGGAGGTTTCATATATACTTCTTCATGAAGGTCACCATGAAGGAAGGCGTTGTGAACGTCCATTTGGTGGAGGGACCAGTTTTTGGCTGCCGCAATAGCCAGGAGAGTGCGAACGGTGACAAGTTTAACTGTGGGAGCAAATGTCTCATTGTAATCGACCCCCTCGATTTGGCGATTGCCCATGACGACTAAGCGAGCTTTGTAGCGCTCTATGGTGCCATTGGCAGTGTACTTGATTTTATACACCCATTTAGACCCGATTGCCTTTTTGTTTGGTGGAAGATGCTCGAGTGTCCAAGTGTTGTTCTTTTCTAGAGCGTCGAGTTCAAGTTGCATAGCTTGTTGTCATTCAGGTACCTGCACGGCTTCTTTAAAAGTGCTAGGCTCGTAATGGTTGGTCACGGCCGACAAGAAAATGCGATGGTTAGGAGAAAATTTATTATAGCTAATATAATGAGAGATTGGAAACTTGGTACCTGACGATGCGGATGATGCGGTGAGCAAATAAGTAGACGGATGTAGGGGTGGTTGAACAAAGTCTTTGAGATTTGAATTCGGGATTTTTAAGCGATGACCGCGGCCCAATTCCTGTGGGAGGTGGTCTCGGGTGGGCTGGGTTGCTGGTGAGGAGATGTCCCAGCTCCTGCCCCTGTTGTGTCGTGAGAAGGTGCAGAAGAGGTGGTACCTCCAGTGGGCGGGGTAGATGTAGGGCATTGTTCGACAAGAACAACTTGATCAATGGGTATGATTGTGTCGCGTAAAAAAGAGGTGGATGAAGTGTTGTCATCGTGAAGTTCGAGATTTTGATAAGGAAATTCATGTTCAATAAAAACAACGTCACGGGATTCGAAATAAGATCCGGTGTCTAAATTGTAGAGACGCCATCCTTTCTTACCGAAGGGGTATCCTATAAAAACGCATTTTTGGCTACGCGAAGCAAACTTGTCATGGTTACGATTTAAAGTTTTGGCATAGCTAAGACACCCAAAGACCCGAATATTTTCCATAGGTGGAGATTTATTGAAAAGCATTTCATACGGTGTTTTACCGTTAAGAAGAGGAGTGGGAGTACGATTTATAAGATGGACCGCGCTTAAAATGCATTCACCCCAAAAAAATATAGGTAAGCTTGCTTGAAATAAAAGGACACGGACAACATTTAAAATGTGGCGGTGTTTCCGTTCTACCCGGCCGTTTTGTTGGGGAGTTCCAACGTTGGAAGTTTGAAATAATATGCCGTGGGTGGTAAAAAATTGAAGAAGGGATTTAAATTCGCCACCATTGTCACTACGCAACATTTTTATTTTCTTATTAAATTGTCGTTCAACCATTGCAAAAAAATTTAGTAAAGTTTGTTGTGTGTCACTTTTGTGACGTAAAAGATAGACCCAAGTAGAGCGCGAAAAATCGTCAACAATGGTAAGAAAAAATTGGGAGCCACACGATCCATTGGGGGAGTGTGGTCCCCATAAATCACAATGAATGAGCTCAAAAATAGAAGTAGCATTATTCAAACTTAAAGAGAAATGTTCGCGCGTTTGTTTAGCGCGTAAGCAAATGTCACAAGTCCGACTATTAAAATGTTTGCTGGATACTTTATTAAGAAATGGCAAAAAAACGAAAAATATGTGAGGAGGGGTGCCCCAACCTTCGATGCCACAGCTCGGTTGAGTCGAGGGAACCCACCGCACAGGCCTTGACCGTGTCACTGCCTACACCCGTCAAATAATACAGTCCCTCATGCTGCTCACCCGCACCAATCAGCATCTTCGAGGAACGGTCCTGTATTAAGCAAAGTTGATGCGAAAAATGAATTGTGAGAGTTGTATCCAACAGTAAGCTAGAGACGGATATAAGATGACAAGTTAATTTTTCTGCATATAGTACGTCTTTCAAAATCAGACGTTGTGAGAGGACAATGTCACCACAGCGAGTAGCATAAGCATGGTCACCATTCGACAAATCGACTGATAAAGGTTTGATTGAACGAATATTTGAAAAATGTGACAGAGAGCCTGACATATGATGGGAGGCCCCTGTGTCAATAATCCATGAAGAAAGAGAGGGTTTAGGTACATTACCATGAGCGGGTGGTGCCGGACCAGCCCTATGAGCTTGCCACAGCCGTGTCAATGCCGCAAGATCCGTTTGATTCAAAGAATTAATATCAATAGTGTCTAATGACGGAGCCTGACCTGCAGTAGGAAACGGTCCAGCAGCCAAATTGGCTCTAGGAGCAGGGGTAACGAGACTCTGTTTTGAACGATCTGCCGAAACCCGTCCTTGCCCATCCGAGGTCACAATGATATTATTAGGGTCAGAATCATTAACATAGAGACGATCACGGGGTCTGTCCCCCCAAAATTCCGGGAAATTTCCCGTGACTCGATAGCAAACTTTATAAGTGTGACCCATTATTTTGCAAGCAATACAGTAAGGACGATTAGAGTCATGGGGTCCCCTGTTTGGTCGAGGGTCACGCCCTCCCCCAAGAGGACGTGAGAATTTGTGGGGAGCACGAGCATCATGAGCCATGACAGCAGGGGTCGGAACAGTTTGAGCAAGAGAAATAGAACGAAAGCTATCGTCTTGTAAAAGACGATTATAAATTAAATTTAAATTGGGAAGGGGATTGAGACCAAGAATTTGTGACCTGATATTATCGAATTTAGCATCGAGTCCTATCAGAAAATCACGAGTACGCTGCTTCTCTCGCCGAGCATCCATGATTATGACCCAAACGCAGCGACACGGGTTGCAGGAGCACGGAGGCAATGGATCGTAGGTAATAATATCATCCCAAATTTTCATCAACCTGCCATAGTACGACATCAAAGATTCTGTCGGACCTTGACGACAAGTAACAAGAGCGACTTGTAGGTGATAGACTCTCGGATCGTTTCCTTGACAGAAGCGGTTTTGAATATCGGTCCAAAGCAATTTGGCCTCAGAACGGGAAGAGATCTGATTGCGGAGGGTAGGCTCGATGGAATTGAAAATCCAGGCCGTCACCAACGCATTTGTCGAGCGCCATTGTTGATAAGTTGAAGCAGTTTATGTGGGTTTGGAGATAGACCCGTCAATATAGCCGTCTTTTCCTTTGGCAAGGATGGCCAAAAGAAAAGATCGAGACCACTCATCGTAGTTAGACCCATTGAAGAGTACCTGAGTGATATTTGTACCCGGGTTTTCGACTTGGATCACTGAAAAATTGGGTGTGAAAGAAGACGAAGTAGTAGAAGCGGAAGCGGAAGCAGAAGTAGAAATATTATCAGCAGTGGGCATGATTGGATTGAAATTTGGATCGAAGAAGAAGAAGAAAGAAGAAAAAAAATGGGAGGCAGAGGAAGGAACCCTAGCCTGATACCATATTATAATGAATTCATGAGTCTTATTAGAATGAAAGTTGTGTCTTACAATCTATTATGTTCTTCTATTTATTCTTTGTCAACGGCTCCTTGCCATAATATAGAATGCTATCATGATAGATGAACCATCTCAACAAAAACCTTAAGGTTATGGTTGTGGCCCATATATTATAGTTATATTTTATTATGCCCCCTCACTCGAATGCCCATTGGGCTTGAAGAGTGGTTGGTTGTGCACAGGCCCCCTATACCATGTGCGGGTTTTTCCACTTGGTGAATTTGTGAGATATTGGGGGCTGCCAGGATTTGAACACGTGACCTTCGGTCACTCTGGCTCTGATACCATGATAGATGAACCATCTCAACCAAAACCTTAAGGTTATGGTTGAGGCCCATATATTATAGTTTTATTCTATTATGCCCCCTCACTCGAAGGCCCATTGGGCTTGAAGAGTGGTTGGTTTGTGCACAGGCCCCCCATACCATGTGTCGGGTTTTTCCACTTTGTGAGGTTGTGAGATTTTGGGGGCTACCAGGGTTTGAACACGTGACCTTCGGTCACTCTGGCTCTGATACCATGATAGATGAACCATCTCAACCAAAACCTTACAACCTATTATGTTCTTCTATTTATGCTTACATAGGAATATACGGGATATGCAAATACAAGGAAAGAATTGAGTATATACATAATAAGGGAAATAGAATTATGGTATGATTCTTTGTCAACGGCTCCTTGCCATAATATAGAAGATGCTATTAAGAATACTCTGAATTGGTAAGAGGTTCGAATTTTCGAGTTATATTAATAGATTGATAATAAATGTTATGAATGCCACAATTCATTAATTATGGATTACAATGACTAAAGGAAACAACAATTTAAAGATAACTGATAACAGGTAGAATTAAAAATAGTAGTAGATTGGTAGCAGACTAGCGGGCACTTATATCCCATTGCCTTGTTGATATTGTGCCGTGTAATTTCTAGCACGCACTTATGTTCAATTGGCGTGACGTTATTGTGTGATTGAATTGTTGATTTGAGATGTTGGATGAGATATGATTGAATTGCAACATCTTGGACATTGTCACATTTAACGTGTTAATTGTGTATTGATTATCCCTACTCAGCCATGTTGTTGACCATTTGTTTTATGTGTGGTCAAACTCTTTTAAACCTATCTGTGATGATCCACTTGATATTTCCGATCATTTCGTGAGCAGTTTGGCTTTCAAGTACTTTAACGATGATGATGAAGCTTATGAGGGCATTGAGACGAGAGATGACAAGCCGAGAGTTTAGTTTAGATATTAACGGTTTTGATATTAGACTTGTTAGTACCCGTATTAGTTTAACATTTATAAGTTGGGAGTTTTGATTTATACTTATCACTAAACTTTGGACTTTAGAATAATTGTTTCTCAGTATAGAGTTTTGATGCACTATTTAGCATCTCTATTTACCTTGGTCGGGTAAAAATGGGAGAGAGGAGGCGTTTATTAAGATATTTTGTTGGGCCTAATTGTTCTGTCATATGCTTGGAACGACTCTACAGGAAGTTTTGTTTCAGAATGCTGCAAACATTCTGCTTTAGACCCAATACAGATTCTACTCGAGGCTAAATACAGAAATGTTAAGTGACATCCTCTTTGTTCAACCTTACAGGATACATGGATGATCTGTCCAAATAATTAATAACAAGAAACACAGGAAATGTGAGGAGCAAAAAAATAGTACATGATCATTAATACAAAAGTGAAGTGACATAAAAACTCAAGCTCCTACGACAACGAGCTGAAAACAAACTATACTGGAATACTCTTGTTATCATACAGCTTTAAAAATGTTAAGCATTCTCCGCCACAGCAGTAGCCTTTTCTTCTTGTAACTTCAGCAGAGAAGGCGGCGGCTTTACAACGATGCTTCTTTTCCACTCCTTATCCAGCTTTCTCGACAACCTTTTGCCTATTCCTTGTTCTATCTCCCTTTCCCTCTTTACTGTGAGCATGCGTGCAACCTAGTTGAGTGGAAACATTTGTTGTCAGTGTTATGCACCCCAAATGCGTAAGGGTTAAGTGAAAAATGCATCTTAGTTTATGTTATTGAAAGCATTACATTGATATCTCAGTGACATTGGATTGAGGGTGCTCTTTAACTAATTAGCTAAATTAAGGCGCAACTCGTGAATCTGATTGAAAGGGCGCGGTTCAAAGTAGCCAGGATGTCATCCAGAACAGGAAGAAAATATCTCATTCATTGGAAGAGAAAGAGGGGTGAAAGCCAGTGACTTTCAATCCACAGTGAAAGAGTGCAACAAAAATGTCCCAATATCACTCATTAGACTCGCAGAACAATAGGAAGACCCTCCTCTTTGAAGAAAAGACAGGTCTACTATAACATTTCCAATGCATAAGATAACCAGACTGCCTTACTGATACACAACTCGTATCACCACAAATAAAGTCCAGCTTCGTTTGCTAGGAGATAATTAGGCGCATTTTCAAGAGCGGCAGAGACAGGCATATCATAATCAGACAAGAATTTCTTCAGAAGAAGAGTTCATGTGTAGAACCCGAAAAGCAAAACTTTTCAAACTTGAAGCAATTTCACCATGATAACGTGCATAATTTCGTGAACGTCATCAATTGAAAAAAATCACCAAATTCTGATCTTGCAGTATTGTTGTTTACACTAAGCAAGCTTAGGACTTGCTCTCCGATTAGGTTTCAAGCATCCCCATAAGTCCATACTTCCACTCATCCACATAGAAGAAATCGGGGTATGGAGACCCCACAGTTTTTCGGATAATAAATGTTTTAAATTTGTTTAATTTAAAAGTTTATGTCTTTTAAACCCTATAATAAAAAGAAACATAGCAATTACATTAAAATTGACCCCATACTATACCGATTCTGCCTACGGCACTGCTTCCACTTCCTCTAAACCCCTTGACTGTGACTATCAGGAATCGCTAGTTCAGAAATTATGTGAAAGAGATACAATATTAATATAGGAGCATGTGTCCTTCAAGGTTATTCCAAATTTCTAATCATGAACACTTTCATAATTGAAATGTTCCAATCTGAAAGACAGTTACTTTCTCTAATTTTTAGTCCTTAGCAATGACCAATATCCTTTAGAATCCTCTTAAAAGGCCACAGACAACCCACGCGAGTACGCGACTATATACAAGTTTACAGCATATATGATTCTAACACCCCAGGCCTCACATTTTCTATCCAAACACGAAGCACATGCCTAAACATCAACACAACAAACAATCCTCTATATTGTTCATTTTATTCAAAACACCCCTTTTAGAAGTTTATCAAACTTCATATGAAGCAGACTATCCCAGGCAATCCAAATACAAAATGTACTGCACATAACAATATTATGAGCAATACCAGTTACCAACCCCCAACAACATTGCCCAGTGCCTCCAGCACTCACAGAATAGCAAGGTAGGAGTCAGATGGACATTACCTTACCCCTATTTAACAACACACTAGGAGGTTGTTTCCGGCTGACTCTCGAATTATGCACTAAACATAACAACAATATCCATCGTGCTAATCAGTAAGTAATCACCAAGAAATAAACAGCATAAGAGCAACAAAAGTGATGAAAAAATTGCCAGCACAATAACAATGTACATTATGCTAATCACCTATACACATATATAAAATCAGTAAGTCTTGCTTAAGACGGATCAAATACTACAACATGGTGGTAATAAAAAACAAATTTTTTGGTATTTCCTAGGCAACAGGTGTGATGATTTGGTATGTATATGACCCGTGTTAAGCTTAAGACGGATAGACGGATATTGCCCGTCTTAAATGAGAATTTGTGAAAATCAAAACGCTGCAAATATAAGACAACCTACAACATCATCCTGGTCACTCAATGGCTCCAACAAATTGCGGGGTAAGGGTTAAGATGAAAGCGGCCTTACCCTTGTGACAACAACACAAAAAGACTGTTTCCAAATTACCCAAGATAAAAATACCACTGACAACCCATGAAACCAATTTATGCAAGCAATGCTAAACATAAACAATAAACAAAATCCAAAATTCACAAAAAACAAACAAAAACTAAAATAATTTTTAAAAAAGAGGGATACCCTTGTGCGCAAAGTACGAAAATCACTAGGCTTAAAGTCCTCACGAGCAGATCTTCGAAGACGAAGCATAAAGAGTTCACCTTTAAGCTGCAATATCTCATCACTAATTTGTTCATTAGTTTTAGTTCTTATTTCCTTCAAGTCTTCATCTTTCTTAGACATCATCACCATTGAAGACGAAGATGAAGATGGTTGTGCCCTGAATGAAGACACAGAAAGATTTGGGGACGAAATTCGAAGGCCATGGAATGTGGATTTTGAATGAAGAAGAAATGTGGGTTTTTGTGGAAGTGGAAGTGAAAGAGTTGATGATGAAAGTGATGGACTTGCCAACATTTTTGATGCAGTTTTTTGTGTGTAAGTTACACTTCTCACTTCAATTTTGGGTTGGAGAAGAAGAGAACAAGTTTTTTTTTAGATAAGGTTTTGTGATTATCTTCCTCCAAATTCTCTCTTCTTTTTGCGGTGTTTGTATGATTTTGGTATGGTAACTTGTTAAGTGGCTGAGTGTGGGATATGGGTTGGGCTATGGATATGCCATTACCCAAGCATGGAACAACCTAACCACGATAGTTATTTAGCCCAATCGTTCTTCATCGTCGACATATTACTCTGAATCATGGACAAAATTTAACGAGCTTCTTAAATTGCCTATCATGACCCAAACATTTCAATCAAACTATCGACTAATCAAAACTAACTAATACTCCTCCAATTCTTAATAATTTTCCCCTTTTCTTTTTCGTCTATTCACAGTATCTTCTCTATTTTCTTTTTTGGTAAATGTTTGTATCGTCCAAATTTAATTATATGGTGGAATAGTGTGTTTTCTTAATCTTTGTGTTAAAATGAAAGGGGAAGGTTATTGAGAGTAGAAGGGAATACTAAATTACAAACAGTTGAAGAGCCTTAGATTTGATCCACGAATCGAAAAAGTTAATGAACAACCCATTTTGCCCTTACCTTCTCTTTTGGTAATCAAACCAAACATACTAAAGTCTCGCTAAAAGTTAGAGATAGAAGTGATCACACTAACCGTTAGGCTAGCACGGCTCACGGCCTATTTTAACACGACACGGGCTTGGCATGGCCAGTACGACGGGGTCGTGAGTCGTGCCTTGGCCGAAGTTTGAGAAAAAAGAACTTGCCTAGACACGATCAACTTTGGAACGCAGTAACACGCTTAAAATACAATAAATAACTAAATAAGGCTAGAGGGGGGTTGCTTAGGCACTCTCAAGCACGACAAGGCACCATAGGTCGTGCATGAGACGTCATTTCCATTTCACTGGAATATTGGGACACGGCACAAAGCCACTTTCATCTCTACTGAAATCAAAATTATAATTAAAAAAACCCGCTTTAAAAAATTCAAAATTTCTGTAAACAACTAATCAATTTCATCTAAACTTTAAATCCACCATTAACAACAGACCAAATATTTACGTGACTTCATTTTGCACAATTTTAATTTATTTCACTAAACTTTTCATATATTAGTAATTACATTTAGCAAATTAGAACGGATTAAAGGATGAATCAAACCTGACCCATACACCAAAATCACTCATAAACCAAGGTCGAACGTGATTGTTCCACAGCTGAACTTAAGCTTGAGCCCATGCGCTAACATGGAACCATCACGTCCACACATGGGTTCAGATGTGATTATTCCACTCCCAGCCTATTTTTTAAATAAATAAAAAACTTATCTTTCCGTTATAATCCTTTTTATTGGTTAAATATTATTTTAGGTAGTTATTTGTTAACTTCTAATTTCTAACGATTTTTTTTCATTAGATGCTTGACAAGGGGAAGATGGCACTGAAAACAGGAGAGTTCGAAATCAATGTGTTACAAAAAAAAAACGAGCAAAGGTTGAGAGATAGCTTCAGTTGGAGCTTACACCGCAACTTAAAACTTAATTTTCATCATATCTTGGGTTTCTTCTTATAACGGCTCTCGGTCTATACATGACGATGCCTTAGAGTATGTCTTTGGGAGTGAGTAGTTTTAGAAGACTCGGGAGGCGGAGGAAGCGGAGCTCGTGAAGGAGGATGTTCCCGTTTTTCTTCTTCGCCCGTTGTGAAGGTTAAACGACGAAGACGTGTCATTTTGAGTGGTACTCGGAGAGTTCGAGTAGTGTTGAGGCTTCAAAGAAGAGGAAGAAGGACACCTACCAGTGGCGGCTGGTTAACCTCGACGACGTTTTCATTACGAAAGACAATAATGCCCATATGAACTCAGACTCTTTCTCTCTCTTCTCTCTCTTCTCTAATTCTCCCAAAACTAATTCAACTAAAAAAAATACAACTAATTCAACTAAAAAAAATTACAACAACAACAATTTCACTAAATCAATTATCATGACGGACGAACAATCTTCGGTATGTTTACAAATTAATCAAAATTTAAATTTGTCATTTTTTTTTTCCGAAATCCGTTAATTGTTTGTTTATACTTAATTATATTAATTGATTTACGTTACGTTTTAGTTAGTTAGAATTCAAATGCTAATTTTTTAAAAAAAAATTGGAAAAAATATCATGGTCAGACATAGAAATGGATGTCATGACCATGGCCAGACATTGAAAATAAATGTCCAGTCATGGCCAGACATCCATTTCCCACGGCTGACCATGGCGAGACGTTGGAAATGGATGTCTGGCAATGACTTGAAACATCCAGTTCTATGTCTGACCATGGTTTAGTCATGTAAGTTTAATGTCTGACCATGATCAGACGATATTTTTTTTTATAACCCCGTTTAATAACATTTTAGGTATGTAGATCATGATTTACTAATATATGTTAAATATTTAATTTCTAATTAACGTTCTATTTGCATTGAACAAAACTCGTTTAAGGTTTCGGGAATAATAACATTGATTACAATCCGTTCTTTGAGACGACATTGGATTTTGCTACCCGTGATGATGCCTTTAATTGAGCGAATAAGATTGCAATGAAACATGGTTTTGCTTTGGTTAAAGCAAATAATGGGGCAAAAAACAGAAGACGAGATGGGTTGTTGGTCTACAAACACTTTTTCGATGTTTATCCATTGGCTGCGACCGGTTTGACGGGGCTGGAGTCCACTTTGAGGTGTATCGAGTTCTTTCTTGAGATTCCATGTGGTCCGGAACATTGGATGTGTGGTGAACACCTACTTGCATTTGCAACCACCTTCAACTGAACTATTTGTGTTATCGGTCATTTTCGTGGCAAGAACGGAGTTAAAATTTGGGCCGGTAGTTGTGAGACAATTTTACCACTTATGGCCTCGATTCCAGGTCAAAACCCATTTGGTGTTATGTGGATTGTAAACTACCATAGTCATTGGATGCGGTTGCATTCAATAGGGCCACCGGAGGATGTTGTCATGCCACCACTTGCTCCCGCTTGGCTTACCTTCAGACACGAGATTGTCATTCATCTCGAGACTTTGTACCAAATTAAAGAAACATTGAGAACTAGAACATTTGTTTGGGATCCACCCCGGGAAAAAGTCGGAGAAGAAGAAATGAAAGCACTGATGATGAAGTTGCAAGAAAGTTGAGCTTTGGTTAAAAACTTTATTAATATTTGTAATCTAATTTGGTTAATCCTTTTTCACTAATTTAATTTGGTTAATCCGTACTTTATTAATATATGTAATGAAATTTGGTTAATCCGTACTTTATGAATATTTGTAATGTAATTTGGTTAATCTTATTTTATTAATAATAATCAAGTGACAACTTTAATAAAGTTCTGACTGATTGGACTAGTCAACTGACAACTTTAATAATGAAAACTTAAACATTGATAATGAAAATGTTGCAACATTGATTGTAGACAACAACTTAAAACATTTATAATGAAAATGTTACAACATTGATTGCATACAACAATTTAATAATTAAAACTAAACAACAATTTAATAATTAAAACTAAACAACAACTTAATAATTAAAACTAAACAACAACTTAATAATTAAATCCCGCTAGCGACGGGATCAGGTCTATACCAAATGACAATACGAGGTCTTTGTTCACTAGAAGGCTCCTCCCGAGCACGAAGCTTGGAAGCCGTGACTCTCCAGTTCTCCTTACGATCCTCGGGAACCATAACGCTCTTTCCTTGATCTCCCATCTGCATTAGACAATTGAAAACGTTGAAATTAGTGGTAATAATATTCCTAAAACATATTTTCATCCAACAAATTAATTTAATCAACAACTTATAATTTTCTTAACCATGGACGGACTTTAAATAAAAAAATCCAAACCATGGACGATTTTCAAAACACAATATCCAACCATGGAAGGATTTCCAATGTGGAAATCCACCATGGTGGGACGTGTGTTTTGAATGTCCAACCATAGTTGGACATCCAATTTTTTTGTCCAACCATGGTGGGGATTGGAGGGAAAAAAGTCACCCATGGCCACGATGTTATGAATTGATTTCGATTAATTTAGTTTTCTTTCTTTATAAAAAAAAAGTATTTTGAAAAAAAAAAAAGCATTACCGGAAAAGATTGAAGAGTCTACCAAGAGGAGAAATACGCAAAGAAGATTAACAACCCAAAAACCCAGAAAAAAAGGGTGAAATAATACGCATTACGCAATATATCCATATCGGATATCCTTCATAAACGCGACATGACTTTCTTCTTTCTTTTTCCTTCTCATAGATGAGATCTGAGCCTCAATTTCCCCAATTCCATCCTTTAATCATCAATTTCCTCAATACTTTAACATACCCACCTCTTAATTTTATCATTTCCTTCTTAATCAATCTAAAATCTTCAACATTTCTTCTAAAAAACTTCATCTTTCCATCAATTGCATCCCTTTTTTCCCACAATATTTGACAAAGAGAGAGGAGAGAAAGGTGGGTGAATGAGGTGGTGATGGGTGCCGCAGGTTCGAAACTTGAGAAAGCTCTTGGTGAGCAATTTCCAGAGGGTGAACGTTACTTTGGTTTGGAAAATTTTGGCAATACTTGTTATTGTAACAGTGTTTTACAGGTATTTTGATTAAAAATACTAGTAATGTTCTTCATTTTTTTGTTATTTGATTTTGTTTGTCATCTGGGATTTCTGAAAGATCCAATTTTGTGTTATGGGTATTTGAAAGATTCTGGTTTTAATATATGGGATTTTTGAAAGATTCAATTTTGTGAAAGATTCAGTTTTTGTGATATGGAATTTGTGAATTTTCTATTTTGTCATAAAGGTATATTTGGATGATTCAATTTTGTCTTCTGGAAGATCAATTTGTTTTGTTTATCTGGGATTTGGTAAATAGTAATTATATCATCTAGGGTTGTATATAAGATTCAATTTTGTACTATGGATAGGTGAAAGATTCAATGCTGTCATATGGTGCTTGGGAGATTTAATTTTAGCATTTCGGGTTTCGATAGATGATAAGTTTGTTCATTGTTTGTAAAGGATATGAATTTAGCAAATTTCGAACGGTTAGAAAGTATGATTGGATTTAGATTTTCTGGTGAATAAGGTTTAGAGTAGAATGTGAGCCTCTCCAATCATTTTGGGATTAAGGCTCCGATGTAGCTGTAGAAGAAAAAAAAGTTGTCTGAGAGCCTGAGAGCCAAGATCCCAGGAAAAACCTGGTTTTTACCTATAAATATTTCTCAATAGAGACACAGAAAACTTATTGAAGTTGTGGGATTTAGTAACTCTAGTTGTTGCAGTTATAAACTTTTTGTTCGTTATGTTATGTAGTAGCTCCCAGAAGACGTAACTATCACCTTTTTGGCTTTGAAGTTGTTATGTTACATTTATAAGTCGTTTGAGAGTGATGAAAGGAGATCAAAAAAATTCTGGTCACTTTGTACTACATTCTCTATATGATATAATGTAAACTTGAGTAGGTGACTGCCATTTTTCTATGTGATACTATACTTACCCTTCTACAAAAAAAAGAAAGCCTTAGTCGAAGAAAATTTGAGGAAGTTTTTATGCAATTCTAAAAAAACCACTTTAATAGCTCATTGTAACAAATTGTGGATGTGTCACATGTGGGTTTATGAATGTTTTCGAGTTGAGGTACTTTTTTTCTGGGATTATTGTGTTTGTAATCGGGTGTCTGGTGAAGAAATATCTTTTGAGTTTTGACTGGTGAAGCTGTAAGCAAGTTGATTTTATCTCAGGTGGTTGGTGAAATGTAACTTAAAATGTTGTGTTCGAGTGAGGCTGTTTTACCCATTATGTCATAAGACTTATAAGTTATAATATAACTTGAAATGCTATGACTTTGTATTTTTTACTTCTGCTACCTACTCTCACTGCGTACATCCGACCCCCTTAACCTGCACTTTGCGGGAGCCATTGAGGCATTGGGGTAATGGTGTTGTTGTTGTTGTCATTTACTATTTACTCTGTGAGGAGCTTCCAGAACATATGCTCTTCTGTAATTATGGCTAATATGCTGCCATCTCAGAAATAAGTTGTTTATGTTGTTGGGAATGCAGTAAGTACTTAATGAGTTCGATACGAACTAACCATGATTGTTCACATGTTAAATAAACACACATAACAAGTGAGGAGTCAGCTTACTGAAATTTCGAGGTTGCAAGTATAAAAACCGTCACAGTAATAAGCTGTGGATGCTGGAGAGATGTTGTTCCGGTAGTCTTGTAAGAATTCAGTTTGAAAGATTCAATTTTGTGTTAGGGATGTTTGAAAGGTTCAATTTTTTTTTGCTGTGGGGGTATGTGAAAGATTCAGTTTTTATCTTATGGGATTTGTGAAAGATTCAATTTTTGTGATAAGCGATTTGTGAAATTTCTATTGTCATAAAGGTAAATTTGGATGATTCAATTTTGCTATTCAGGTATTTGGAAGATCATTTTTTTATCTGGGATTTGGGAAATATTAATTATGTCCTCTAAGGTTGTACAAGATTCAATTTTGTATTATGAATAGGTAAAAGATTCAATGCTGTCATATGGTGTTTGTGAAATTTAATTTTAGCATTTTGGGTTTCAATAGTGATTAATTTTTTCATCGTTTGTAAAGCATATGAATTCAGCAAATTTCGAACGGCTAGAAAGATTGATTGGATTTAGATTTTCAGGTGAATAAAGGTTAGAGTAGAATGTGAGCCTCTCCATATCATTTTGGGATTAAGGCTCCGATGTTGTTGTAGAATGTGAGCTTCTTAAGTTGTTAGAAAGCCAAGATCCCAGGAAACACCTGGTTTTTACCCATAAATATCTCTCGATAGGAACACGGAAAACTATTTGAAATTGTGGGATTTAGTAACTCTAGTTGTTGCAGTTATAAACTTTTTGTTCGTTTGGAAGACGTAGCTATCAACTTTTTGACTTTGAAGTTGTTGATATATTACATTTATAAGTCGTTTGAGAGTGATGAGAGGAGATCAAAAAAATTCTGGTAACCTTTTGCTGCATGCTGTATATGATATAGGTGTTGTTTGGCCAAGCTTTACAAGTGCTTTTGTAAGTGAATAAGTAGAAGTTAGGCCAAACAATGTAAATTAGAGGGGTGTAAAACAACTTTTAAAAAGTCAAAACCTACAAAAAAAGCTACTAAAAGCATAAGCTTACCTACTTGTACCTCCCCTTCTCACAATTACTAAGCATTAATTGTTTTGATTATTATATTGTTTGTACTCAATAATTATAATCTTCTCTAATTTTTTGTGAATCACTTCTTCTAACACAATATTAAACAATAATCTTATTTACATATACATCATTAAGTTCTTAAGGCATGTAAAATTAATTATTGCTATGTATATATATTGCTTATAATTTTGATCCTATCGTATTTTTTAGATATAAAGTTCAATATTGAATTATATATAGAAAAGAAAAATAATCTTTTTTTTGAGATGAAAAGGGTGTGAGACGATCCTTTCAACATTGTATAACAGTCGTACAATGTGAAAGTGTGACGATCCTTTATATGTAAAAAAAAATTAATGTTTTGACTTTTAAAAGTAATATCTCATAATGTAAGACGGTCTTATTGTATAATTTGTTGTTTAAATTATTTCATAGTATAAGACGGTCTCATATAATAATTATACGTCGTACTCCGTAATTATTTTGTAGTTCAAGTACGTATTATGTTTATACGTTTGATTAATTGATTATATTTCTAGGTGAGTTCATCATCTTACCCATTATGTGACGCCGACCCAGATTATATAGTAAACAAAAACAAATCATTAAAAAAAGCCGGATAAAAGTAATTAGGCCAAACACATCAAATTTACAAGAAACTAATTTTTAAAAAAGTTAGGTCAAACAATCGTAACTTTTTCAAGAAGTAGTTTGTGAAAAAACTCATTTCAAAAACTAAAAACTCTTTTAGATAAATTTGGCCAAACAGCACCATAATGTTATCTTTGAGGTGACTGCTGTTTTTCTATTTGATTTGGAAGTATACTTATCCTTCTACAAAAAGAAAGCCTTAGTCCGGAAAGATTTGAGGAAGTCATTATGCTGAAAAAACCACTTTAAAAGCTCACTGTGGAAATTGTGGGTGTATCACACGTGGGTTTATGAATGTTTTCAAGTTGAACTACTTTCTTCTGGAATTATTGTGTTTGTAATCGGTTGTCTGGCGAAGAAATAACTGTTAACTGTGACGCTGTAAGTAAGTTGATTTCATCTCACGTGGATGTTGAAATGTAACTTGAAGTGTGGTGTTGGAGCAAGGTTGTTTTACTCACTATTTCATACTCCTAACTTGAATTGCTATGACTTTGTACTTTTGATTCTAGTCATTCTACTACCTACTCTATGAGGAGCTCCTGACATAACTTAATTGGCTAATACAAATTTATGCTGCCATCTCAGAAATAAGTTGCTTACGATGTTGGGAATGCAGTAAGTACTTGTTGAGCTTGATACGAAATAATCATGATTGTTCACATGTTAATATATACACATAAAAAGTGAGGAGCCGGCTGGCTTACTGTAACTTCAAGGTCGCAAGTATAAAAACCGTCACAGTAATAAGCTGCGGATGCTGGAGAGATGACGTTCCAGTAGTCTTGTAAGGAGGAAATATGGACATAGCGGCAGAAGACTTGCAAATATAGTCTTACAAAACCATAACTAGTGCATATGGTCACCTGATTGAGGTGGCCGTAAACATGAGAAATAACTCATTACGCCTATGACCTTGTAGGAAGCGCCGCAAATTGTACTTGTGGCTGGTATGTGATGCTTTTCAGCTTTGGACAAAACTTCTCTTGTACCAACTTTATTCCTGTAACCTGTAGGCTCTAGCATTGAGTTACGAAGATTCAGCTATTGTATAGCTGCATTTCTATGAAGCGTTAAATAGAGGTCATCTTCGGTTTAAACTCATTCATCATAGCACCGTGTAAATTTGTATAAAAGGCCATTCCCACTCTCTTTCAAACATTTATACATATATGGTTTTCAATAATTAAAATTTATGTTCGTAGCTTCTCTTATAGTATATAAAACATGAGGGGTGCGAAATAGAAACACTTCAGTTTGGTAGAGTGATATTATAATACATATGTTCATAGTTTAGTTAGTCATGTCCCGACGATGGTAATTGGCTAAATGCAGCAAGCTTCTCAGTCTCAAGTCTTAGAGTATCCCCTTTGGTAGAAAATTGCAATTTTCTTAGGAAACCTTCTACTTGTTTTTCAGGCGTGGTTTGAAGTAGGCATATCTAGTTTTGGCAAATAGTCCTCATCTTTTTAATTTGCAGGCTCTATATTTTTGTGTGCCGTTCCGGGAGCAGTTGCTAGAATACTATACAAATAACAAAAATACAGTTGACGCTGAAGAGAATCTCCTGACCTGCTTGGCGGACCTATTTTCTCAGGTACACAATTATCCGCATCGCTTTTTAATTTAGTTATTTCTTTTTAAATATCAGAACTCCATCCCAGTAGCCCTGATGTAGTCTGCAATATTGCTATGCACTTCTTTCCCACACTTTGTCTTATATGGTTATGCCTTGTTAGCTATTTATAAATTTACGTTGTTTCTGTTTTGGCTTCTTGATATTACAAATGATTAGGTGCTAATTCGCGTGTACATGGTTCCAGTCTATATCTGAACAATTTTATTTGTGCATGTTGCCATAGTCTGCTCCGTAAATTTATCAAGATTAAAGCATAAAAATCCAATGTGCTGTTACTTTACAAGAAGCGTGGTCATTGCTAAATTGGCTATATTGTTGAATCTTGGTTGTGATCTTGATCTCGTTAGAGCTGCTAATATTCCTTTTGGCTTTTATAAATACTCTGTATTCTTTATAAAGTTTTGTCGCACGTTTGCTTTTCAGAACCACTAATGTTTTATCTCTAATTTTTAGATTAATTCGCAAAAGAAGAAAACAGGGGTTATTGCTCCTAAACGCTTTGTCCAAAGATTAAAGAAACAAAATGAACTTTTCCGCAGCTATATGCACCAGGTATGTATTTATTCTGTTAAGCAGGTCTTTATTTGTACGGTTTAGTCGTTTCAGTGTCTGTATCGTTCGCAAGCCGTTCATGTTACATGTTACACATATCACACGGAGTTGTTGGTAGTAGAAGTGAGAGACAATCAATCAACCACTAGTCAATGCATCAATTGACGATTCCTCACCTATTACAAGAGACAAAGAGCGTGTTTTGGTTGGTTTGTACTCCGTAAAGTCCTTATAAAACAACACTATCTAAATGTCTCAAAGGCTCCTACCCATGGCGATTCGAAGGGAGCTTGATATATCTCATCTTACCGTGTATCGAAAAGATAAATATGTTGTTTTGGAGTGACCCATAGTAAAAATTGCACGGAGATTCATATTCACCGTTGCTACCTCACAATACAAGCTGCTCTAATAGTTTGGTCAGCAATTTTGGAATGTATTTACAAAAACAAAACTGTGAGTTGTGACGTTGATCTTCTTTATTTCTTTGCATTCTCATGAAATTAAATTTATATTTTCTATTGTTATCTTTAGGCTCCAAGTTCGATTCTTCATATTACGTAACGTCCACGTGTTTAAAAATTGACTCTCAAATGGGGGCACTACCCTTGGACACTTCATTTTAACCTAAAACCGAAGACTTTTTAAGTCGAGCCTGACACTTGAACACTAATGCACATCGCATACTTCTATTGGAGACTGACTAACTTGCTGTTTATTGTTTTTCTGCATAGGATGCCCATGAATTCTTGAACTTTTTGCTGAATGAACTTGTTGACATACTGGAAAAAGAGGCAAAGTCTGCTAAAAGTGATCTAGAAACTCTGCCATCTGAGAAAGCTGCAAATGGACCAGGAAGTGTCCAGGTCACTGCCCCTCAGAAGGAACCTCTAGTTACTTGGGTACACAAAAATTTTCAGGTGACTCTTTTTCTAAATTTGTGTTTCGGGGTATTCTTTTGCTGTAAAGCGAGTATTGGCTTAATGCTTATCGGTCTCCAACCCAGGTCATGACTTTTCCGGCTAAGCCAATATGGGCTTAAATTGTGCTCTCGTGGAGTGTCTTAATTGCACTAGATTGTATCTTGATACCGAATTTAGTTCAAGCGAGTATTTCCCTTATGTAGTTACATGTCAAAAACAAAACAAAAGAGCGGAAAAGAAGTTGATATGGGTATGGCTGTGGCTGTGACTGATTTTCATAATAACAATAAAAGAACGGAAAAGAAAGTTGATATAGTATGTTCTTATACGCGTGCTTGACTATGTGATCAGGGAATCTTGACAAACGAGACAAGATGTTTGCGGTGCGAGACGGTTACAGCGAGGGATGAAACCTTCTTTGACTTGAGCCTTGATATCGAGCAGAACAGTTCCATCACAAGCTGTCTAAAAAATTTCAGTTCTACTGAAACCTTAAATGCTGAGGACAAATTCTTCTGTGACAAATGTTCCAGGTTAGTGAATAGTGTACGTTTTCCAAATGCTTAATAATAAAGTTTGAGGAAAAATGGTCTACAAACACATGTTAACCACGGAGTATTTTTTAGCCATATTTAACTTACTATTTTTAGAAACTTGTTTATTTTAGCAAGTGCTATTTTGTACTTCTTTGAACCCATGGTAAGAATAATGTAAAAGTTAGTTTTTCTTTCTGTAATGTATAGTAATCACTAATCAGTTAGCCTAAATTACACGGGAGTATGAAATAATATACAAGTACCATAGACGTCTTGTATACCCCCTCTTTGAAACATTAAAAAGTTACTTAGCTATGCATACGATCGTTGGTGGTGCAGTTTGCAGGAGGCACAAAAGAGGATGAAGATAAAAAGGCCACCCCATATCCTAGTCATCCATTTGAAGCGTTTCAAGTATATTGAACAGCTAGGCCGCTACAAGAAACTATCCTACAGAGTAGTTTTCCCTCTGGAGCTAAAACTGAGTGAAACCGTGGAAGACACAGATAGAGAATACTCGTTGTTTGCCGTTGTTGTTCATGTTGGTAGTGGGCCCAACCATGGACACTATGTTAGCTTGGTGAAAAGCCATAACCACTGGCTGTTTTTTGACGACGAGAATGTGGAGATGATCGATGAGTCTGCTGTACAGACATTTTTCGGGTCATCACAGGAGTACTCTAGTAACACCGATCATGGGTACATCTTGTTCTACGAGTCCCTTGCTAATATTAACTTGAGCTAGGCCTAGTAGTTAGTATTTTTCATATTTAGGACTGTTTTATTTTTCTCAAATTTTGATATTATTAACTCTTTGTATTCTGTTCTTCCTTTCGACAATCGGAAGGAGTAAATCATAATTATTTAGGCTGTGGTAATGTATACTACTTGGATGGCTTGTACAGTTGGATTCCTGCTGTAAGGGCTGTTTCGATGCTAACAACTTTTAAAAACAGGTTATGGATATTATTGTTCAGCGACGACTTTACCAGCATAGCTCATACCGAATCTATAGTATTCTTAGAAATAATTTTCCCAAACATATATAAATAATTTTCGTAGAGTTTAGATATTTGTGGCATGTACGAATACCCGATTACCTACTTTTATACCAAGCATTTCTGCTGTTTTTACGATACCCGAATAAAAACAATCACAGGAAAATGGTCGGTTGGTAGAATTTGTTGGTACAAGTTGTGGGTCTTGAGCTAAACAGTACATGACCCGTGACTCCGTCAGTGTTAGTTATCACATGCAGAGCTTTTGAAGTACTTGAAAACCAACTCGCACATATTTTCCGTTAAAACAAAATTTATGTTATGTTTAACACTAAACTTGTCAACAGTGGACTGACCCGATAGTGACCTGATATAATAAGTCGATCAAGCTAAATAAAACAATATGTATACGTCCGCAATTTGATTTATCCGACTTTTACTTACATTAGAAATTTGCTTTAAACTAAATTAGCCCTACCAAATTAACCCAACACGACACCGAATTATGGAATACCAATATTTTCTTATGTACTCCGTAATACAGTAATAAACTATATAAATTTTGAGCGGGATATAAGAGAATTATATGCATACTAAGTCGCCAAAGTTTTTGCATTTATTATAAATAATTTATGACCATGTCCCCTACCTTGTGAACTCTATGATCTTTGCAACCTAAACGTTCATTCTTCTCCTCACGCACTCTTTCTCTTAACTTTATGGTTCTTCCAAAACAAATCTCCAAAATACAAAAACTTATATGGCGACTGATAGCAGAGAACAGGTTTGTTTTACTTTATTTTTATGTTTAATGACTTACATTTTGTTGCTAATACTAGTAGTATAATTTACTCTGAAGCATTTTAGCTGCCTAAAAGATTAAGCTGTTACGACTATTTTTTTCTTTTGCGTATGTATTACTAGCAACATTTATATACCGCAGATGTATCAGGCTAGTGGTTAAGATTGAGGTATAATAAATAATATGTCCCACGTTCGAATCCCCCACCTTGATATCGTAAATCTTGTTTTCCTCACAATTCCAACTAATAATACTCAAAACATTTAATGACTAATGTAGAAGTTGTTGAGCTAGCTAGTTGTCTAAGCACAAGTATTCATTAGCTATTTAAGAGAGCAAAATTGTTGATAACTTAATTAATATTGTTTGGATATTAAAGTATTGGACTCAACAAATAAAAGTGGTCTAAAATGTTGAAGATTGGAATGGTATGAATGTTGAGTGACAGGAATATTGCCATATCTTGGTGTTAACTGAGGAAGCCACAGGAACAACTACTGCGCAATTCGGATCACAGTTAGAGAATCCGACTGTAGATATGGATATTTCAGATCAGTTTCTGCCTTTTGTAGTCACGGTGGATATCGAGCAGGGATCTACTGATGTTTTGGAAACAAACCGCGATACTTGTTGCAACATTAAAGCCGAGACTGCATTAACTGTAAGCTCTCCTAATTCTCTATCTTTTCTGTTTTCACTCTCAGAATTCATGTCTACTATCCAGACTTGGTTTAAATCGGTTAAATTGTGGTTCTAGTCATTTCGGGTATGCTTCAACAACAACAAAAACAACATGGTCTTAGTCCTAAAATGATTTTGTTTAGCTTATACACTGTTTTTCGCCTCCTTGCAGAAACCGATGCGTAGACAGAACAGCTTTCAGATGGGAGGAGAGCCAATACAGCCTTTGGTGAATCACATCCTCATGTTACTCAACTTTGATGCCAAAGGTGTTTACACTTTTACATCAATTTGAGCTATCTACTTAAACAGGACATAACGAGAAAGTTTTCGATGTGGATTCTCTGTTAAGCTCTATATTATTCTAAATATATTATTATATGGTATTTTCCAAATATTTGGGGGTGGACTTTAAATAAATATGTCAAATGAGTAACTAAAATCAAAATAAATGTTTAAATTTTCTTCTAGCTAAACTTACATTAATAAGACCGTAATTGGCAGAAAAACAAGGACTGGAACACAGTCATGAAGGAGCTAGTAACAGAGGGAGAAAATGCAAGCGCCCGAGTTTGTTCGACTCGCGACATATAGTCATCCTCTTCTCCATCCTGTAAGCTCTTTGCTTAAATCTTCCATTTTTTTACCCAATGCATAATAATTTTACCGGAAACTTTTTAGGGTCTTAAAGAGTGTGCTTAACTGCTTAATGATGAACTGAAGCATGCTCTTTTCATGATTTCAGGTCGAGTATTGGAACATTAGTATTGATCTACTTGACTCTACGAGTTAGACAAGTCGGCTACATCCATGGTTGAGCATTGTCCCAACTCTTTATCTTATGTTCCTTGAGTTCATATATATTCCCAAATCCCAACCAAAATTTTCGCATAGTTGAATTCATAAAGCATCGGTTTTAGTCTTGGTCTTGGTTTGTATTCTGATCTGAAAATCGATCGTCACAGCCTGATCTAATAATTGCTTGAGAAACGTGGTTGACGCTGATTCAAAATACAGTCACAGGGCTTTAAAACCTTTATACAGCAATCGGGGTGCATGTTGAGGATCATATTAAATCACACACTAAAAATTCAGTTGTTAGAATCGAACAATGCCATAAAATTAAAACAAATCAATCCGAGCAGATGTTTTCTTCAAAGCTCATCAACTATATGTATGGTGCAACTGAAAAAATGATATCTGAATGCAACAGAGTACATGACAAACAGGCATACTCTATAGAATGACATTTAAAAATCAAATACAATGTCCATTTATCACTAAATACACAACTATGAACAAACAGGTGACAAATTTCATTTTCCCTTTCTTAAAACTACTTCACCTGGACCTCCCCACCGCTTAGCACATGCAACCACCTCCCGACTGTTCCGATTGGGATGACGCGTTGTTGTGAGATTTCAAGTTGACATCAACCATATTCTCTTGTTTAAACGATGAAAGAGTTTCCATTCCTGGCAAGGCGGAGGCGATCTTGCGAAACAAAGGCTGTTACAAGTTCATTTAAATTAGAGGTGATTACATACAGCTCTAAACACGGTCCAAGACCAATGCATTGTAACTTTTGCGGGATGGAGGAACCATGTACAATGGGGTAATTTTAATGCAGCATATTAGATACGAAGTATCAGGTACATAGTCTACATACAAAACCACGAGACAAGTATACCTTGATGTTGAAACCTGCTTTTGCGCTGGTCTCAAGGAACATCGCCCCTGATTCACGAGCCTTGCTATCTCCTTCATCTATAGAGACTTGCCTGTTCAATGTTGATAAATAGAACATTATTGACTTGTACGATATTTTTTCAACACATTCCATGCATTTACCCATTTATTTAAGCAGTGAACTTATGATGCACGTACAGACATCTATCCTAGTTATTAGTAGTCACAGAATAATAGCCAGTAGAACCGGGAAAAAAAAAGTCTTCATTGCGAAATCATACGGGGATTGAGAGTCGACTGGTATGAATTGTTGTTTGAAAATATCAATGTGTGATAGTGATGAGGTAAATCAACGGGGAAAAAGGTACAAACTTAACAAAAAAAGAATCATACTACCTTTTTTCAACTAGATCAGTTTTATTCCCGACAAGGACAATAATCACATCGCTTCCACGTTCTGTTCTTACTTCCTCGAACCATTTTGTTGTGTTCAGAAATGACTGCCTATCTACATGAAAACAGTTGCCACAATATTACTCCCAACGTATTACTGAAGATAAACCCAAATGCATCTATATTAGTCCTGTACTTTATGCAAATGTAGTAAATTTTACAAAAAGAACGTCAGGGTAAAATTAACATTGACTAGCAACATCAGAAGTAAGAACAGAACGTGGAATACTTTACAAATTGATGCAATGTCGAAGTCAATAAACCCCAAGATTAACATCAGAAGTCAGTGGCACTCACTAGCAACATCATAGACGACTACAGCAACAGATGAATCTCTGATGTAGCTAGGAATTAAACTCCGGAACCTTTCCTGTCCAGCAGTATCCCTGCAATACATTTTAAATTAGCCAGTGATAGGCAGCAAACTTGGGATAGCAGATGTACGTTTACAAGATAATTTGTTATGTTTATCCCAAACAACTGGCATTCAATCAAATCAAAGAACATAAAATTCGAATTTCTATTTTGTGTCTCCAATGAGAAAGCCTTAGCTCAGATTACGTAAGGAATACTTTACAAATTTGCAAATTTTCCTGACATTGACTCAGACCATTTTAAGAGGGCGAAAAGCATCCTACCAGAGTTGCAACCGCACTGTTCGATCTTCAAGATACATTGTCTTTGACAAGAAGTCTATTCCAATAGTAGCCTGAATGCAATTGACAGTGCATAGTATTAATGTATGCATAAGCATGACAAAGTAATGAAACATCGAGTGATGATCGACCTCCAAGAAAAGGCAGGGACCACATTTTTACTAGATTATGGATACCAAACCCTCAACATGTCATCTTTATGTTGACACACTTTAGTTGTGAAATGTCTCCAGAATAATAAACTTGTTCAAATCTAAAAACTCGTAAACAAAATTTCAACTTGTTGAATTAATTCTCATCAAATTTTATCAGTCATGATGGAAGTACACAAATGGCAGCCCAAGTTTACTCAGGAAAAGAGGCAATCTAAGCAAGTGGTTTAAGAATACAACAATTTTTTGTAGAAAACCGTTTTACATAAGCATTTTGTAAAACGGGTGACTATTTACCTCAAATCCCCTACTAAAATAACTTCCACCAATCACCACTTTCCATAATAAGGGTATCAAGGTCGTTTGTTATATGGTTTGACAATGAGATAGTGTAAAACCGTTTTACAGGAGACTTACTCTTATCTATTGCTCAAAATCAATTATCAAGGTAGCAAAATACTCTGCGAGCATTGCTTCATAGAAAAGCGTGTTTAGTATTACAAAGGTCCCAAAGGTTAATTTTTTGAGGCTTGGAATTGTTGAAAGTCATGCGGTGCAAATAAAACAAAATATAAAGAAGAAATTTGAGCCTACAACCCGATTTCTCACATTTACGAAACCATCTCAAACCAGCGATGGATCAAGGGATGGAGGGAGGCTAGCAGCCTAGCAGGGGATGTCAGCCCCCTAAGGCCCCTAAGCATATAAAATCATCGAAACCATTTTAGTAAAAACAAAAAGATATTCTCTCCGTCCTAATCAATTCTTTACGTTTGCTTTTGCTACAAAGATGATGATTTTAGAGATGACATGCTTCAACAAATACAAAAAGTCAAAAAGCAACTTGCACATGTAACTGATTGTCCGCTTGTACATACTTAAAACCGAACAAAATATATGACTGAGACACCAAAATAAGAACGACGTAAAGATTTGATCGATCATGACGGAGGGAGTATTTTTCAAAGTTACCCTATTATGTTACAAATTCACCCCGCATTTACTACTCTATATGTTTGCAAATCCTCATCTTAGACGACAAAGTCCTCCAGACGGGCTTTTGTCACCACTTTTATGGTGAAATGTGATCGTAACATTTTGTACCATAAAATGCTACCACTTAAACAAGGTTACATTTGCCTGTAAATGGTATCTGAAGGGAGACCTTCTGCTATATGTTTTAGTCCTATCAAATTTCAAATCCCGACTCCACCACTGTCTCAAACACAATAACCATTCCTAAGAAAGAAAAGACAGGGGAGTACAGCCAACAAGTTTCCAATCTAATCAAACGACATTCATAACTTATCTATTTTTCCAATAATTGGAACATTTAAATTTCAAAAATAGATTTTACAAATGATCAAAATATAAGATCAACCTAAACTACGTTCAGAAATCAACAATCTAACCTAAAAGAATCAATTAGGTCATGCAAAATTAAACAATCATACGCAAATAAAAATGAGAAAAAATGAATCCTGAAGAAAAAGAAGATAAAAAAAGAAAAGAAAAAGAAGACCTGGTAAGTGGTGTCGAATTTATCGTACATGAAGCGAGTGATGATACTAGTTTTACCAACGGATTGATCGCCTAAAAAGACAAGCTTGTATTTCGATAATGGTGTGACGACCGCCATTGTTGAAGCTGGCGAATTTGTTTTGGGTTTGATTTTGTGTGTGTTTAAAGCGCGGGGGTCAACTAATCTGAATGTCGTCGTCTCGTCGAGGACGAATGAACTACCTAACGGTTGCACCTTTGCATGTTATTTTTGTCAACTATGCTTCTTTACCTTTGTTTGGCTTTTCGTGTTGACTATACGGTACACAATTGACCCGACTCGACATTCGAATTCAACCCTTGGACACTAGTACTCCAACTGACCCGTTCAATATAACCCGAACCTAAAATGACCGACTCGACCCGACATGAACCGAAGTCTTGCAAACCCGAAGTGCCCCGATGCGACACTGAATCGACTGACCCGTTTACCAGGATTAGTGTTGACCCCGTGTATATGTGTAATGACATGCGCGGTCCACATACTTCGACTTCATAGATTATATAATTCTGTATTTGATCGGTTTATAGGAGTTATAAAGCTCACACTTCAAGATACTTTCTAGATGTCAAATCATGGATCATGATCCCTGATCAAACTTAGTTTATTTTGCATTTTGAAAGCGTGTCGCTATTCTACACGTTTAATGTTTCGTACAAGAGTTGTACTATCAAGTAAGCCACCTGATATGTCTAGTTTTTATATGATTTTATTCCCTAATTTAGCTCGATTTTACATGATTATTATACTTTGTTTAGTATATTTATGAGCTAATTACGTGTTCGAGGTGCATTGCTCGTTTTTGCTATGTTTTGTAGGAATATAAGCATTTAGAGGCTTTTTCCTGACACAATTAGCAAGCACCAAAGTCCAACAAGCTAATGGAAGCAAGATGGACCATGGAAGGTTAGAATGGAGAATGACAAGCCAAACATGAAAATTTGTGAAATGGATTGAAATGCAAATGAGAAACCAAAAATGAAACCCAATGCAAGAATCGCACAACTCAACATAGGATGCTCCTTTGGATACTCAAGGAATCCCAAAACTATGCAATTAACCGGAGAATTAAGGTGCTTAAAGGCATAGCTTAGGATTCTTTAAGCATTGAATGGAGCAATTAAGAAAATATGGTCGGGTTACTGAAACCCCGATCGAGGTTCCCATTCCCCGATCGGGGTTTGGTCTCTGTCAATACAAGCGTTTCAAGTCCCTCTCCCTATATAAAGGAGAGGGACTTCGACACTTAGGGGCATCTTTTTCACACATCTTACACATCTTTTTTCATATCTTCTCTCATATCTTTCCTTACATTTTCTTTAGTTTAAGCACAAGTTTCTCTTAGTTTCATATTTAGTTAAACATTTGGTTATTACTTTGTTCAAATACTTGGTTACATTTTGAAGTTGTATCTTTCCATTCAAGCATTTGGGTTATTTGTTCTTCATTTCCGAGTTATATTTCTCTATTGCGGTAATCATAATTCTAGTTTTATGTTAGTATTCACTTCCGTCATTTACCTTACAAATCATTTAGTTAATCGTAACATTAGTTAATCATAATTTCATTGTTATCTACATTAGAATTGTTAGTTTTCATTCACTTAGTGTAGCACATTTTATTAACAAGTTGTTTTCCTTTATAACTTTATATTCATCATGCTTATTATATCAAATACTATTAGTCTAATTATCAACATGAGTGAGTAGTTTCATTTGTCTAGGGATTAAGGAAGTCATGCATAATTAGTAAGTTGTAAATGTTAAAATAAGGATGAATTAATATTGGTAAATTGTTTCTATCACATGCTTGTATTGTTTTGTTAATCTTTGTTACTTGGCCAATTACATTGATTAAATTTGTTAATTCATTCTATAAGTCGAGAGGCACGGAGTCGGATTAGACTAAGCATGTGTAGTAGGACGACTATAGTCATAACGAAAGTTCTCTACGACTCGACTTAAGGTTGACACTAATATCGAGAGATGGGTGTCTTTATCCTAAACAATTAACAATATTAAGAATTCCTATGTCTAACATGAGCATTTACGTATTTGCATGAGTGACCCGACTCCCCTAGACTCTTTTAATATTATTTGATTTGCATCATAGTTAGCTAAACATCAGAACTAAACCAACAATTAAACCGACTTTGATTGTAGTCCATTCATAACATTTCATAACGAAATTCCCGTCTCCTTGTGTTCGACCCCTCGTACTACATTTATTTGTGTCTAGGAAAATTTATCTTTGCATAGGTGTGCGACATATCCTATCACCACCCACCAAGAGAGGACTAGTCAATGAAAACCACTTCGTATATTTAAGTTTGTTAATGTTTGTCTCTGACTTTTAATGATCGTATTGCTTATTTTTATTGCATTCGTATGTCGGCCGTTGACGATTGTGACTATGATTATAGACACACACCCTGAATCCCGAGAAGCGTGCTAGTGGGCGATCCCTCACTAGAAATCTAGAAGGAAACTCTCCGTTGCTTGCAATTTTTTTTCTTGGCGTGGGTAAGGGTGCGTACTACCGATCCAACAAAAGCACTGAACCATGACATATGAATATCCTTACTTATCTACCTTGTAATAATGATAAAATCTAAGTAGATTTTCTTGGCTTTCTCTTTCATATTCCATTTAATTGGTTTTGGTTTATATATAAATAAGTTTAATTATTTAAGGTTATAAATTTTTAAAATTTAATACCAAGTATTAGCACTTTCATACTCCATTTAATTTGCATTTGGTTTGTATGTAAGGTTATAAATTTTTTTTTAATTTAATACGAAGTATTAGTATGAGTGGGATGTTGGGGCTAAATAAATATTTTCATTTGATTGAAATGTATATAGAGTTTGAATGTAAAATTTCCTTAAAATAAATTACATATTTTATCATCATCCATCTGGTCACCACTAACCACATAGTTTGATCTAAGTTTGTTAAAAGGTAAGATAATATGGCAACAAATCTCTCTCTCTCTAAGAGTTTGAGAGTACCATAAAAAAATTGAACCGTAAAAATCAAACTAAAAAACGTAACCATACACTTTAAGGTTGTGTAAATCGAGCAATTATCTTTAACTTGCACACACTTCGGTTTACGAAGTAGTTCACAATTTTGTTTAACTGGTTAATAGAACCGAATAATTTTACTAAAAATAAGAGAAAAAATAAAGTATACACATAAAATACTTTCTTTATTTTATCCTTTTCTTTGTGCATCCAATCTCAAACCTAGTAACTAACGTCTATTTTTAAATAACCTTTTTATTAATACTTTTATTCAGCTAGGTTAAATAACTCAAATTTGATGAAAACACTTAAAAAGCTATAACCAGGAAATTCAAAACATACTTTATCGAAAACGATTAATGGTTAACTGTTAACCAAAACCGTTTCTAATAGTCTAAAAACGAATAATGAAATCTTTGATAATCGTCTGAAGTTCAATTAGGATTAGGAGTTGTGTCAATACCAACCGCGTCCGAACCGAATTAGAACACTTGTGTGTGTTGGTGGGAGATTGTCATGGACATTTTTTGTTTGTAGAGGGTTAAATATTTAAACATCTGCTATAAAATACAACAAGGACTCCGTGGCCCAATGGATAAGGCGCTGGTCTACGAAACCAGAGATTTTGGGTTCGATCCCCAGCGGAGTCGTTATTTTCTCTTTTTTTACTTTTTGTTGCTTGCAAGCTACAGGAAGCTTAATCTAATCATCAAAACCATAGGAAAAAAAAGACAGTATATATATTACTAGAGGTATGAGTACAAGTTTAACAGGTATACACAAATCTATTGTCATCAATTAAGAAGTACTTAGATTCTATTCTTTTCGGCTGAGCTGAAATTAAATTAGAAAGAACGGACTGACCATGTAGATACTAACTAAAAAGCATCAAAAGCTTCAGCAGTTAAAAGCAAATGATTATCAACACAAGAACAACACCCTCCATTACTTGAACTACTACACTCACAACCATCCCTATTCTTCACCCTCTCATTTCTTCGCCTTTTCTTCATATCTGATGTCGACATTTTCCTCGACAATTCCGGGATTTCCACCTTGATTCTTACCTGCAATGCAACAGGGTTTATCCGGCATTCTTCATCCTCCACTTTTTCGTCGTTAGTCATTGACACCCACCTAAGTATTTCCATGTTTGTCGCGTCAAAAACACTCTTCCACGGGACTTCTGCCCGCCCAACAAGCTGAGACCCACCTATTTTCTTTCGTCTTATCTCGAACACGATATTTTCTTCTTTCAGGTAGCAGATTGCATTCTGTTCTCCATTGCACTCTAAGGAAAAAGTTTCATCCCAAACAATATAATCATCATTTGAAGACATTATTTCTTTGGTGTTTAATTGGATGTTTTGATTCATTCCTGCAGGGATGTAACATCTGATAAACATGGCTCCTTTCGACGTTGTTTCGACGTTTTTAGCTCCTATGACTCTTAATTCACACTTAAGAGAAGAAACAGCCATGAAATTATATAAGAAGTTATAGACAGAATTTCCTTAAAAATGTAGATTATAAGAGATGATAATAATTTGTTGTGTTTGTTCCTAAGTTTTGTGGTAAATGCTCTAAATATATAGTAGAAAAAAGGTGCTGAAAATCTAGTGATGAGCTGAGGAGGCAGTTGAGTTTAAAGTGGCAAATAAGTTGATTTTATGATTTATGCAATTTAATATGAAAATGTGAAATAGATTGGTTCTCAGTGGACTATGATTTATGTGGGATTTAGACATTGTAAGTTATTTTTTTTTTATAGAAATTTACCTCTTCTGTAATGTGAAGAGCTCAATTTTTGTAATTGACCCTTTGCTTAAGTTGCCATGGCTTTTCTGATCAGATGTTGACTCACATTTTGCTTGTAATTTATTGATTTGTGGCAGTTGAATTGGACAACCAACAAGAGAATGCACGAGTAATAATGATTGGGCACGGCTGACATGGCAGTCGGATATTCGGGTTGGGTTGGGTCGGGTCTGGTCAGTTGGATTGTGTGTTATTCCGTGCGTGTTACAGAAATAAGGTTATGTCGTTTTAGTTTGAGTAGTGTCATTTGTCATTATATCATATATATATATATATATATAGTAATAATATATATATATATATATATATATATATATATAGAAATTGCATCCGGTGAGTCCATGTATCTTAGGTGAGTACGTCCCGTAAATCTCCACCATCCAATCTAACACTAATGAACGGCTGTGAGTAATTCTTGATTGACATATAAAAGCCTAACTTTTCAACGATCACTTCTCATAACTAAATAACCCTTTCTCTCTCTTGTCTCTCTCTATAATCACACTGCTTCTCTATATCCTTACAATTTTCCCCAATTCTGGCGATTTTTCCAAAGAAATCACATTATTCCTTTTGCAATTCATCCACGATTTTTGCAATTTACAATTCATCAACAAGAGCAGTTTAATTAAACTCTAATTTTGCATACTTCGATCGCTCATCTTCAATCGATATCCAGGTTAATTCGTTATATTCGCTTTTGAAATTCTTATTCGATTACAACAAATCTATTTTTTTAAATAGAATTCAGAATTTTTTAATTAATACTCAGCTTAGAATGTCGATTTATCAATTTATGATTCCATTAGTTTTAATCAATTCAAGCAATTCATGATTCTATCAATCCAAGATTGAATCAGTTCAATAATTTAAACAACTTAATCAATCATCGATTTTAGATCTGTCAACTGAAATCGTATATTTGGACACATGCTTCCAGTTGCTTTCTAGGTTATTTATGCACCTTCTAGTTGATTTCAATATTATCATTCAATTACAACAATTCGATTTTGTTATTGAATTTCGAATTTGTGTAATTATGTTCAATTAATAATTTTGACGATCCATTGTGTTTCTCGGATTTCATGTTCATTACTTGTATGGATATTGAGAACATCATGCATATAGATAATTTTATTACTGCTTTGTATTTGAGGTTTTTTCAGTTAGGCGATTTTTTTTATTACATTCATATCATACGATGCTGAAGTTTATTGTCACATTATTGCAGTAACACTAGTTCTCCATTACACTAAAAACACATTGTTTTTCAATATTCATAGTAATAGAGTTATTGTAATACGAGTCTTATATTACAGTAACAATATAGTTCTATAGTAGTCGTTGTCAATGTTCATGTTTTCTCTCACTATTGTCGTATTAGTGTTACCGTAACAACATTACTGTACCGCTAGTACAGTAATCGAGTTATGACTAGTGAAACTAACGATTTTTCGATTTTTCGTGCTTTGTTATATTGTGATTGGTTCATGTCATGCTTTGCAATAGAAAAAGGAATTTAGGATTGATAATAGATCTTTTGTGGTTGATTTAGTTGATATTTAATTTTCTAGATCTGGTGGTTACATGATTTTAATTCCTCTTTGTTCACTTTTAATTGATGTTTCATGTTATAACATCATCTTTATATTATTTACCGTCTACTATATGTGTTCTTTGTGTTTGTAAAAAAAAAATAGCGTTATAACATAGTAATTCATGATTTCATCAATCAAAGATTGAATAAGTTCAATAATTTAAACAACTTAATCAATCTCTGATATCAATTCTTATTTAATTACAGCAATTTGATTACGATGCATTTTGTTCTCGGATTTTATGTTCATTATTTGCATAGATACTGAGAACAACATGCGCACAAATAATTTCATTACTCCTTTACATTTGTGGTTTCTGGTCGATGATTTTCTTTTTATTTGATTGATGTCATACGGTGTTGATGTTTATTATCGTACAGTTGCAGTAATATTAAAGCGTCAGATTAAAGTATTAGTGTTACTGTAACAACATTCAGTAACGCTAGTACAGTAATCGGGTTACTCTAACATTACTCAATGAAACAAATGTTTGTAGATGTGTGTACCGTGGGATTTGTTGTTGTTGTTTGTCATTTTCATTTCAGCAAACTACTTGGGGCCTTTCACCACAAGCTCACATAAGGTTAATATATTTTGTTTGGAGATGAGTAATTTTGTATGCTTATTATCATCAAATATACTTGTGAGTTATGATAATGGTTTAATTGTGTTCTTGTAATAGTATAATGGTGTGATGATAATACTGTAATAGTGTTATTAAGTAATTTTATGGTGTAATAAGGGCATAAGTGTGTTACCCATAACAACGTAACCGTGTTACAATAACTATATAAGTGTGTTACCATAACAGTGTAACTGTGTTACAATAACGACAAGAGTGTGCCATAACAATGTAACCGTGTTACAACCATGATATGGTTGTGTTTCTCAGTTGTGAATAGGCTGTTATTTTTACAAAGTTTGGCGACACAAACGCTTGTCCTGAGATTATGAGTCGTCAACAGAAACATTTAAAGTAGTTCTAGTTTATCTAGTATTAATGCTTAGCAATGCATATAAGTGTACATTTTTCTTGTGTCTTAGAGGGCATTATTCTAGTAGCGTTGGTATTCTACTTCGTATTATTAAAGGTTACTAGCTCAATGGTAGAGCGATGTGCGACATTGCACAAAGGTGTGGGTTCGATTCCCATGTAACCTGTAGTTAAAAGTAGTCACGACGCTATAGTTAAATTGAAAACGATCTACGAATTAACTGACAAGCGAAGAAATGGATCCCCTCCACCAACCATTCAATCCTTCAGAATATTTCACCAGTTATCAAAAATATGATATATGGCATGAAAACGAGGTGGGGGTGATTGATGTGGCCTAAAATTTGTAACAGCTAAGTGCTAACGATAAAGATCAACTCGTGTTGACCCCCTTAATGGTGTTACAATAACGACATAAGTGTGTTACCACAATATTATAACCATGTTACAGTATTTGTGTTACAATAAAGTGTGTTACCATAACAGTGTTATGCGACATGAGGTTTATATGAAGCTCTCAAAATAGATTTCATTCCAACAAGAAAATTGCTTTCAATTAATCGAAAAATAGAGACAACCTATGTGGGATTCGAACCCACATCAGTCGTACAATTGTACGATGCTCTTCCATTTTTGCTAATAGGCTTTTAGTTTATCGTGACGAAAAATAAGTCCTTTTTTCTATTACTTGGATACAGTCCAGGACACTCAAATTGTGGAACATTTGTGAATCCTGAACAATGATATGAAGGTAGTGTAAGCACTAACCTAGACTTTTCGACAAAGACATTGTTACAACAACATAGTTACAGTAACTATACCACATGACTGTTACTGTAATAACTTAATTCTGAAGTGAACAAATTTTACAAGAAATTAGGTCTTTATAATTGGAATAATCGTTTGAACCATTAATCAAATTAATTAAAATAACATTCACTATTCAGTAACAACAAAATTTACAGTAATGATCAAACAAATATTGTTTTACGCGACTACACAATCCTAAATATAAACACCATTGTTAAACATCAAGAGCCTTTGCCTTCAACTCGGAAACTGTTTTAATGGCAGAAAGCTCTTCCACAAACTTGCATTCCTTATCCTGATTATCCTTATGACAAACAGTTCCTGCTTACTCCTCATTCCGATCAGCTACTACATCTCCCATTTTCAGCAACGTATTTAATAATGTAACATCGATACAGTGCCTGTGTTACTGTAACAATAAGAGAGTATTGATCGATATTGTAAAAGACATGCTCAAAGGAAAACTCATTCAAAAAAAGAACAACTTAACCAAGTTATAGTCTTACAAATAATTGTGCAAGTTCAGTTCCATGACCACAGTTCACACTATTAAAACTAACAACATTATATACAAAGGAGAAATAAAAGTAACAAAAACACATTAATTACCATTGTCACTGTAACAAGTTTATGATGTTACTAAAATTCTGCAATTTAGGGTGAAAATCAACTGAAACATCACACTATAATATGACAACATCAAGTATATAATGTTACAGACTTACAGCAATGCAGTACCAATGTTACTGTGAGAAGAAAGTGATGAAATATAATTTACTCAAAGTTTTTACCCCGAAATTTCATATTTCATGATGTAAAATTTGAAATTTTTATAGTATCAAAAAATTGAGTGGATGATGTTCCAACAACTTTGCAAAATTCAGTTGAATGCTCAATCTACTACAAAATTTACAGCAAAGTAACCAAAAGAGAAGTTATAGTAACAACAGTACAGTATTGGTGTTACAATAACGAATGACAGAATTTATACGGTACCGGTGTTACAGTACTGATGTTTCAACCATGGACCATTGATCATTGATTGTTGATCTTGAATAGTCAAAATCCGGTGTTACAGTATCGACTGTCTTACATAAGGCTTCTTATAAGGACCATTAAAATTTATTCATAGCATTCAAGATGAAAAGCAACATGTAAACCAGCTAATATGTTAGCTAATTATGAAAATCAAACTTTTAATTTTAAATAAATTAACATCATTGTCAAACCTTCTTAACTAGAAACATTCAAGATCAACAACAACAACATGCAAATTGAACATAATTTTTAGGCACACAGTATGAGCAAAATAATAACCTAACTTTTTGTCAAAAACAAAACCTAAATTAAGCAGAAATTAATTATTAATTTTTTTCCATATCAATCAAGATGAACAACAATAACAACAGGCGATAACAACAATCACTACAAAAATTAACGAAATTAAAAATTAAAAATAAATTAAGTAATAGTTTCTTCATATTAATTAACATAAACAACAACATCAACAATAAAAAAAAGCAACAAGAACAGTGATAACATCAATCATAACAAAAATAAAAAATATCAAAAAGTAGAACGATTTATACCTCTGTATTATTTGAGAAATGGATGCAATGGAATATTGATTAGCTTTCTTGAAGATATTCGCTTAAATTTAGTGAAAATATCGGTTGATTTTGAGATTTGGGGAAAGGTTTGAAGGTTTACAGTGTACTTTGAGGAGAGAGATTTGTAGAGAGAGAAGTGTTAACTCAATAATGAAAAGTGAAATAGGCAGCGTCAAGTTTTTATAATTTTGACAGAAGCTTGGGGTGACGTGGATTAACGAGGACTGTTGGATCTTGTTGATCCAATGGTCCTAGTTGATAGGACCGTACTCACCTAAGAAGCTAGACTCACCGGATGCTCACTCTATATATATATATATATATATATATATATATATATATATATATATATATATATATATAGATAGGTTCTTATGAGTCCCTTATATTATGTGAGTCCTTAAGTCCTTATAAGGGCCTTTGGATCAACCAAATCAATGGTTGAGATGGAGAGAGAGGTAATGGCTTCAATAGGCCCAAGAAAAAAAGGAAATTCAGATTTATGCATGTTAGTGGGTTTCACTGCCCCAAGACACAGGCCAACGTACTATATCTGACAATATCCATTAGGTTTTAGTCATTTATACTGTATCCACCATGCAAAAGCTCACAACCTCTATAATACTACTTTCTATCTCTATAATACAACTTCACAACCTCTCTCTACATCCAAAAGCTTCATAATTGTGCTGGAACAATAATCTACAATCAGATTTTCGCCATATTACTGTCTAAATATTCCAAAAATTTGCAAGGTTTCTTCAATAGCGTCATCTCTGATCAACAAATTGTTGAATACGCCAATGGTAAGTTCTATTATTGATGTTTTCTATTTTAAATAAATTATTGATGTTTCTTCTAGGTTTTGTTTAAATAAAGACTGGAGCATAATTTTTGTTCACTGTCAAAGCATCTACGGATTTTTTTTAGTTGAAGTTACACATATTGCTATTAGAGTTTCATAAAACACAGTTAAAGTGAAAGTGTATCTTCATTGTTAAAGTTTTACAAGACTTGGTTTTTGTTTGTTATTTTACTTTAATTTACTTTATTGGCAACTTAAATTAATACTCAATCATGCTGATGAATATTGTTGAATATTAGAATATTATATTTTATTGAAGTAATATTAGAACTATAGTTTGAAGTGAATAATATTGATGAACTAGTATTGAAGTTCTACTGAAGATATGTAGCACATTAAAGTCTTGAAGTTACAGGTAATTATATTAAAGTCCAATAAAACAACGTTGAAGTGACATAATGTTGAAGTTTCACTACCTGTACATTGAAGTTACACATGTTGTTGTTGAAGTACATAATATATTGTCCATTAATTGAAGTTACATTAATTGTATATAGAAGTGATGCTGATAGTTGTTAAAGTTACATATTGTTTTGTAGTTACTTGTATTGTCGTTGAAGGTCTGCAAAACTTCGAGTTAAACTGATTGATATTAAAGTTAAAAAATGATTTTGAAGTTACACTATTCATGCACTAAAGTGTTAGAAAATTTCCTTAAAGTTTGAAAGTCTTGAAGTTATAGGTATTTACATTAAAGTCTAATAAAACAACGTTGAAGTCCTGTACATTGAAGTAACACATGTTGTTCTTGAAGTAACACATGTTGTTGTTGAAGTAATACGGGTTGTTGAAGTAAAACTTTAAAGTGTTGAAGTTTCACTACTTGTACATTGAAGTAACACATGTTGTTGTTGAAGTTTCATAAAACAGAGTTAAAGTGAAACTGTATCTTCATTATTAGAATTTTACAAACTTGTTTTTTTTTATTGTTATTTTACTTTATTGGTGAATATTGTTGAATATTATAACTATAGATTGAAGTGAATAATATTGATGAACTAGTATTGAAGTTCTACTGAAGATATGTAGCACATTAAAGTCTTGAAGTTACAGGTATTTACATTAAAGTCCAATAAAACAACGTTGAAGTGACATAATGTTGAAGTTTCACTACCTGTACATTGAAGTTACACATGTTGTTGTTGAAGTACATAATATATTGTCCATTAATTGAAGTTACATTAATTGTATATAGAAGTGATGCTGATAGTTGTTAAAGTTACATATTGTTTTGTAGTTACTTGTATTGTCGTTGAAGGTCTGCAAAACTTCGAGTTAAACTGATTGATATTAAAGTTAAAAAATGATTTTGAAGTTACACTATTCATGAACTAAAGTGTCAGAAAATATCCTTAAAGTTTGAAAGTCTTGAAGTTATAGGTATTTACATTAAAGTCTAATAAAACAACGTTGAAGTCCTGTACATTGAAAGTAACACATGTTGTTCTTGAAGTAACAATGTTGTGTGAAGTAATACGGCGTGTTGAAAGTAAAACTTTAAGTTTGAAGTTTCACTAATTGTACAGTGAAAGTAGTATAAACACTGTTGTTGTTGAAGTTTCATAAAACAGAGTTAAAGTGAAACTGTATCTTCATTATTAGAATTTTACAAGACTTGTTTATTGGTGAATATTGTTGTTATTGTTATTTTACCTTATTGGTGAATATTGTTGAATATTATAACTATAGATTGAAGTGAATAATATTGATGAACTAGTATTGAAGTTCTACTGAAGATATGTAGCACATTAAAGTCTTGAAATTACAGGTATTTACATTAAAGTCCAATAAAACAACGTTGAAGTGACATAGTGTTGAAGTTTCACTACTTGTACATTGAAGTTACACATGTTGTTGTTGAAGTACATAATATATTGTCCATTAATTGAAGTTACATTAATTGTGTATAGAAGTGATGCTGATAGTTGTTGAAGTTACATATAGTTTTGTAGTTACTTGTATTGTCGTTGAAGGTCTGCAAAACTTCGAGTTAAACTGATTGATATTAAAGTTAAAAAATGATTTTGAAGTTACACTATTCATGCACTAAAGTGTTAGAAAATTTCCTTAAAGTTTGAAAGTCTTGAAGTTATAGGTATTTACATTAAAGTCTAATAAAACAACGTTGAAGTCCTGTACATTGAAGTAACACATGTTGTTCTTGAAGTAACACATGTTGTTGTTGAAGTAATACGGGTTGTTGAAGTAAAACTTTAAAGTGTTGAAGTTTCACTACTTGTACATTGAAGTAACACATGTTGTTGTTGAAGTTTCATAAAACAGAGTTAAAGTGAAACTGTATCTTCATTATTAGAATTTTACAAACTTGTTTTTTTTTATTGTTATTTTACTTTATTGGTGAATATTGTTGAATATTATAACTATAGATTGAAGTGAATAATATTGATGAACTAGTATTGAAGTTCTACTGAAGATATGTAGCACATTAAAGTCTTGAAGTTACAGGTATTTACATTAAAGTCCAATAAAACAACGTTGAAGTGACATAATGTTGAAGTTTCACTACCTGTACATTGAAGTTACACATGTTGTTGTTGAAGTACATAATATATTGTCCATTAATTGAAGTTACATTAATTGTATATAGAAGTGATGCTGATAGTTGTTAAAGTTACATATTGTTTTGTAGTTACTTGTATTGTCGTTGAAGGTCTGCAAAACTTCGAGTTAAACTGATTGATATTAAAGTTAAAAAATGATTTTGAAGTTACACTATTCATGCACTAAAGTGTTAGAAAATTTCCTTAAAGTTTGAAAGTCTTGAAGTTATAGGTATTTACATTAAAGTCTAATAAAACAACGTTGAAGTCCTGTACATTGAAGTAACACATGTTGTTCTTGAAGTAACACATGTTGTTGTTGAAGTAATACGGGTTGTTGAAATAAAAGATTAAAGTATTGAAGTTTCACTACTTGTACATGTTGAAGTAACTCATGTTGTTGAATTAAAAGATTAAAGTGTTGAAGTTTCACTACTTGTACATTGAACTAACACATGTTGTAGTTGAAGTAACTCATGTTGTTGAAGTAAAAGATTAAAGTGTTGAAATTTCACTACTTGTACATTGAAGTAACACATGTTGTTGTTGAAGTAACTCGTGTTGTTGAAGTAAAAGATTAAAGTGTTGAAGTTTCACTACTTGTACATTGAAGTAACACATGTTGTTGTTGAAGTAATACATGTTGAAGTAAAGGATTAAAGTGTTGGAGTTTCACTACTAATACATTGAAGTAACACATGTTGTTGTTGAAGTAACATAATTTGTACAACTTATGCAGGTTCATTTGCTGACGGAGAATGGGTGTTTTGTAAGAAAGTAGAAGATGAATTTACTCCGTAAGTCGGGCAGGAGTTCTCTGCTATTGATGAAGCAGTTGATTTCTACAAAATATATGCACTTGCTTGTGGCTTTGACGTTCAGAAGTACACAACAAAGAAGTGGCGTGATGGGAAAGTGAAATCAAAGCTTCTGTTTTGCAACCGAGAGGGGTTCAGTAAATCATACAAGGTGGATAAAACACTCAAAAGGAGGACTAAAATAACTAGGGTCGGGTGCAAGGCCAGAATAAGGTTATTTATGGACGAAAGGGTAATATGTATTGACTGAATCACCGAGGGGCACAATCACGAACTAATCTCGGTCTATGATCGAGAGTTTCAGAAACTGTCAAGAAGAATTACGAGTTATCATAAACAGATCATCGTCTATAATTCGAGGGTTAGTAATTAACTTTTAAATGTCTCGTTGATTTAGATTGTTTGCAACCTATATTAAAAGTGACAGTATTATTGGATATAAGTTAGTTAATATTTCAATTTATGTTTTTTGTGTGTAGTTGAAGATTGGAGCAACAAAGACTTATAATATGTGCAAGGAGCACGTTAATGGTTTCGAGAACATTGGGGCTAGTTTAACAGATTTCAAAAACTTCCACAGGGATGTGAAGTGCTTCATTCATGAGCGAGACGGTCAGTTATTTGTAGATCATTTTAAGAACATGGCTGAAAATAGACAGGGATTCTTTTTCGACTACGATATAGACAGTGACGGAAGCCTACGTAGGGCAATTTGGGCTGACGCTACTGCGAAACGGAATTACTCTGTATTTGGTGATGCGGTGTCCTTTGACCCAACTTATTATACCAACAAATATTCGATGGTATTCACCCCGTTTACCGGTGTCGACCACCATAAACGGTCAGTAACATTTTGTGGGGCTTTGATTGCGAAGGAGGACTTTGAATCCTTCAACTGGGTATTTACAAAATTTTTGAAGGCTATGGGAGGAAAGGAACCCGAGTACATCATCACAGATCAGGATCCAGGGATTATAAAATCTGTGGCACTAATGTTCAAGACAGCGCGTCATCGATTTTGCATGTGGCATATCATGAACAAGGTGCCGGTCAAGTATGGACCCACGAGGGCTGATTACAGCGATTTGATGAAAAAAATGAATGAAATTGTATGGGATGACGACCTTGAAGCAGTTGATTTTGACAAGAGATGGGAAATCATAATGGCGGAACATGAGATTGGTACAGAAGATTGGTTTTCAGACACGTACGCTATAAGGAAACAGTGGGGGATGGCGCATTGCAGGGATTTGAAAATGGCAGGCGTTATGAGAACAACGCAGAGATCGGAGAGTGAAAATAGTTTTTTTAAGAGATTTGAGCACAAATCAGGTACTTTGGTAGAGTTTTGGATGCGTTTTGTTAGCGCTATGGACCATCAAAGACACCAACAAAAGAAGTTAGACAACGATAACCGACAATCATCACCCAAAATAGAAACTCATCTTGATATAGAAAAACACGGAGCGAAAATCTACACACACGAGATTTTCAATGAGTTTAGGGAAGAGGTCAAATACTCTTTCGATACATGTAAAACCGGGGGGTACACCAAGATAGGTGAACTTGAGGTGACAACAGTAACTGATACATTCAGAGGAAAGAATTTTGAAGTTGAATACAACCCAGGTAATTTGTCAATGTTTACTATTTATTTAAATTTACAAAGTTCATTAAATACACATATACTTGAAGTTACCAATAATGCTCTTGAAGTTACACACTAATCACATTGAAGTTACAGACAATATGAAAAAAAATGTATTGAAGTTACACAAGATTTAGCTTGAAGTTACCTAGGATTAAGTTGAAGTTACACAATTATTCGTTGAAGTAACATAAAAATAGTATTGAAGTTATACAATGAAGTTACATAATAATAGTAACACAATTAGTTATTTAAGTAACACACTAATCACATTGGAGTCCAT